>JARYGA010018117.1:0-41878 GCA_030545235.1 Helianthus tuberosus
CCTAGTTACCTGAAATACATGTGAGTTTTGGAAAAAACGTCAACATAATGTTGGTGTGAATTCATGCAGTTTTGTATTTCATGTTTGTATACTTTGTATGAAAACATAGTTTGTGAATAAATCAAGTTTTCATATATAAATCCAGTTTCATGTGTACACCACGTACTCATGTATAATTCAAATTCTTCTTGAGTACCCCACGTACTCAAGTATAATTCCCATTTTCTTGAGTACCCCACGTACTTCAAGTATAATTCAAGCTTTTCTTGAGTACCCCACGTACTCAAGTATTCATCAAGTTTTAGTATGGTATGAATTTTATGTAAATAAAGTATTCCTGTAAGTATCAGGATTGTTAATGGGTTGCAAAGCCATTAACATGTGACACGACATAGGAAGTCACCAAACCTTAGGCATTTAATTGGTATATTCTGAGACACAAAAGCACTACTCGATTCTCGCCCTCACCGAGAGTGTGGCTGCCCGGCACCCGTTAGATCTAACCTTTTGTTCTGCGGTCTAGGTATATTGTTGATTAATGGTGCTTATGTACCCTATTCGTGACACGATTTCTCGTATCATTTCTCATAACGCATCCTACTTGGTTCTCGTCCTCACCAAGTGCGTTTCTTTTTATCATTTCTCATAACACATCCTACTTGGTTCTCGTCCTCACCAAGTGCGTTTCTTGTTATCATTTCTCATAACGCATCCTACTTGGTTCTCGTCCTCACCAAGTGCGTTTCTTATTATCATACCATTTATAAACATTATAATATTTGTACATGTATTTCACCCCCGAAGTTATAAAAACTGAAAACAGTTAAAGAAAGGGGGGAGCATGAACTCACAACTTTGCGTTCCTTGCGTCGTAAACTTCACCGGATTTGCTTAATTAACGTCGTAACCTATACGCGTTTTCTTAACGTTAGTTACTAGACTTGCGTCGCACAAGTATAGTCACTCTCTTTGGTGTATATATTCTTGTGTTAAAAATATTTTATATTTTTAACTAAGTATCTTACTTATATTATTTTCTTTAAAATTAATATAAGTATCTCGTGTTTTTGTACTTTGCACCCGAATTATGTATCTTGTATGTCGTATGTGTATTTTTGTGTTTATACTTCTCATGAGTATTTCCAAGACATATTATTTTTATTCTAAAAATAATATATACCTAGCTCACAAAATAATCACATAATCACACAAGCGATTTATTAGAAAATATATATTCTAAATATATATTTAACAAGTTTTACTTATGAAAATCCACCCCCGAATACATGGTCATTTGATAACAAAAATCATGGCGAAGTTTGTTTGGAAAACCAGTCGAACATATATTCATAACACTTGTCACCAAAAAATTCTAAGTGTTATTTTCTGGAAAAATTTCGCCAGAGTTTCCTCTGTAACTGGAGGTAGCCATGCTTACTAGCGTATCATTTTCTTTTAAAAATTCAACCAATCAATTTTCCGTCATCAAAATACCATCTTCAAATATCAAACTAGTCAAAATAAACATAAATCGCATACACATGAACTTGCAAGTTGTGTAAAATTATGTAGTAACTTTTCAACACATTTAGTGGGTCTTTCCATCTCTAAAAATAAAATCATTATCTCGAAAATTTTATTTTTAAAGAATATGAAGTTTTACAACTTCTAGTCGGTATTTACGAAAATATTTCTTTGTTAAATTCTTTCGTTACACAAGTGTCTACACACTTTTTGGTTCTCAAAAACACCTTTAGTTTAGGAAAGATCCGGTTTTAAAACATGGTTTTGTCTTACAGTTGGTTCTTCGAAAATACCACTTGTAGATCTTTAGATCTACTAGTTTGGAACCCCATTTCATAAGAAAAATTGTTTTTACACAAGTTCATGTTTTATGTTTGAAAGGGTTCGTCATCTAAAAACTTTACGACTTAACATAAGGCTAGTTCATGTTCCATGAACACGATCTAGCGTGGTTTGATGACGATCCATTCCAACACTAGCAATCAACAACAATAAATAATCATAACAGAACTAGTTTCAAAGGTTTTACACTAACATTCATTCATTAACCACCATGTTTACTATTTTTAGTAGACTTTTAGTTTTGGTCTCTAGTGTTCATGATTTTTACCATTTAAATTTCTTATTAACCACTTTAGACAAGATCAATAGGGTGTTTAGAGTCACTTACTACTAGCTCGTGGCTAGGGAAGAAACTAGGCGAAAAATAGGTGGTTAATAGCGTCGTAGAGAGGTCCTCGCGATTCCGTAAGCACCGAGCCTCCTTATGTGATCACCTTCACCCTTAGGTGCCCTTGGAATGATTGAAGAATTTTGAAAATAATGGTGGTGTGTTTGTATGGTTTCGGCCGAAGTCAACAATTGGGGAAAGAGAGTGTAGTTTCTTTTTGTTAAGTGTTGAATGAAGTGAATTGTTTAACCTTTGATCAATTTTATAAACCACCACTACTAATTGACCATGGGGTAAAGTGTTCTCTTGATATGAAACATACATGATAAAAAAAAAATCAAATGTTGGATGGTGTTCCCTAGGGACCGTTCGGTTGGGGGGTGGGTAGTTCATGGTTCCATTTCAACCATTTAGTTAGTGGAATTAGTTAGGTGACTAAATTAATTAGAGTGTTATAATTTATAACGGGTGTTAGGGTATTCGGGGACCCTAACTAGCTCAGAAAAAGAAAAATAATGTCATTGACAATATTTTTAGGTTCCGGGTAAAGTCCGGTTGTTCGGTTGGATATTAATCCGTTAAAGTGCTAAATTACACTTTTTAGTGTCTAATAAGTACCTTTCTTGTACCCTTTCAATTCCCAACACTCCGGGAAATATTCTGGATAATAAAACGACATTTCTGCATAATATTCATATGTTTAAATGCTGATTATTGCCGAATTATATAAATTCTGCACTTAAAGTGCGTTTCGGGTGCTTTTTAGTGCTTATTTTTGCTTTCGCAATGTCTATATATTAGACCCTCATATGTACTCTTGGGTTTTAATGTATTCTTGTCGTTGGACCTACACCTAGGCTCCACTTTTATTTTCTGACTGCTTTCTGCAGTTCCGTTGACACATAGTGTCTTACCGGTGAGTTTACTTAGTATTTTTGACGCAACGCTCTCGTTTATGCATAAAGCAATATTTTGTAGTATACAACGTGCATGAATTCACTTGTTTAATCATGTGTTCAGACATTGCTGACAATTAAGCACATAATTGCAGTCAATAAATAATAATTAAAGTGTACGGAAATTACCGGTTTGGTGCCAGTTGTCACACGGCGGACATCCTTGTGTTTGGATGGGAAGGGGGGAAACACGCTTGTGTAGATCTAACTGGAGTCTCCCCCCTTGTCGGGCTCAAGGACAAGGGCTTTGCCGTAGGGCAAGCGGTGCTCAAGGCAGAGGCGAGCAAAGTGGCAAAACATGAGAAAGCCTGCCTAGAGAATCAACATGTGTTTGTCCCGTTTGCGTTTGATACCTTTGGTGGTCTCGCTCCTGACGCTGTGCGACTTTTGAATCGGGTTCAAAAAGTCGTTAATAGTAATTCTTCGTCGCTAAAGGTTTCAAACTATGTATTTAGTAGAATTGGGTTTTCTATTCAAAAGGGGGTGGCGGCGCAACTTATTGCCCGACTACCTGCCATTGCTTTGTAATTGCCCTTTTCGTGTGGAATGATATTGCAATTTCTTTCGTTTAAAAAAAATGGATATCTTTGTGAAAAAAATCATTTGTGGATATATATTACGCTTAGGGGTGTCAAATAGGACGTGTACCTGTATTTATGTGTCCGATGTTAAATGGATCGTGCACACATGCACGACTGAAACCGTATCGCATACATACACAAGTTTGCAGCTCATACAATTGAATATTATATTATTATCTTTAATATACAATACAATTAAAAAAAATTATTTTAAATGGGTTATACGGATTACCCAAAAAACAACCAACCTTATTCTTTTACCAAACCATTTAACTTAGTCAGGTAAGGGTTTAGTGTTACTCGGTTTCGGGGTTACTCAGGTTTACTCTTTCGGGTTTGGGTTTCCGATAAAAATGACAACCGTATTTATACTCTAAAGTAAACTATAAAGGAATCAAGTATTAAGTTATTACACGAAAGGGCCAATAACATAAACTTAGAACATTGACACTTACTAAGGTCTCCACCTCCCTTATTAGCATGAGCATCCATTTTAGTTTTTTAGTAGCAATAAAAACTACACAAACGCTATGTTTCTATGAGCTTTCAAATGAGCTTCTCGTTCCTCTAAATCAGCAAGTCCTGACCAAATTGATTCTACTTATGTAGCAGATAATGCAACACCATAACACTAATTTAAGAGGAAAGGATCCAAATATTTACCCACTTTAGCCACAACCTAAGTTTTATAAATCAAAGTCATTTGAATATCATGAAAGAATGCATGTTCCTAGTTTTCAACCTAAATGACAACATGCCTTCACAAGTTCAATTAATCATACTTCATTGTATTGTTTATAGAAGTAACATGCTTTATTGTTATGGTGTGATTGGGCAAGAGCATGGAACCATTCTATCGTTTATAAAAGTAACATACTTTATTGTACAAATAATAAACCTATTGTCTCTAACTTCCCTTTTGCTCCTACTATACAAATATTGGCAAAAGTGTTTCACTTCTGTCAGTGGGAGTGCAAGACCAAAAAAATGTGAGTAAGTGACATGGAGCAAGTTGCAAATTAGTGAGTGAACACATGAAAGCATATCTTCAAAGTCTATACACGTCTTCATGCAAGTGATAAAAACAAAGTCTGAGTTGTTTTGAAAGTAGCTTCCCATTGTAGAAAAGCAAAAGAAGAGATGAACTAAAGAAAGCATAATCCAGTTACAAGATGATGGGCTATTGGATTTTAATAATCCTAAGTTTCACCAGTTGGCCGATAATAATCCCAACTTTAATCCCAACTTGTAAAACTTTGGCCGCCATTGATCATTTTCTAGCATATGTGCACTTGAATTAATTAAGGAGTCTCTAGGTGTAATTGAATCTATTGAGGAGACCAAATTTTTATATGTTTGAACAGGATCAATGACGGCCAAACTTTTACAAGTTGGGATTATTGGAGAGAATTTTTAAAGTTAGGATTATTATCGGCCAACTGGTGAAATTTAGGATTATTAAAATCCAATAACCCCAAGATGATTGATATATTACTAGAAATTAAAACACCAATGATATTCAAAAATCTCAATTACTATATTTACTTGATGCCTAGTTGTCCTTTTCTAATACATTAGGTATATTAATTTCAGTAAGTATATACACAAATATTCAAATTTTGATTTTACAGATAACTGATTACCTTAGGTGTTGTGGCACAGAGCAAGGATAACTTCTCACAGGGTTAGAAACTTTACGAATCCCTGATCTTTCTAGCAAATAAGTTCTTATAACAGCTTCAAATATCCTTCCCCTTTCGTTGAATTGGAGCTCAAGAAACTTACCAAATTGACTACAATAATAAAAAAAATATAGTTAAATAAAGTTAATTAACTAAAAAAAGCACTTGGTATTTAAAAGTTAAAACTCTCACCACAAAAGCCTTCTATAATTTAGGCATTTAGGAGGTTGTATATATTTAGTATAGACGTTTGGGGGACTTTCAGCTCGTTTGACCTATTGATGTCTGTCGTTATGGACATGCAAAAACCTAATTAACCTAGGTAGCTAGGGTAAGCAGGGCATCGAATCCAGAGGAGTCTGTGGTTAATGCTAATTATTATTTGTTTGTAAATATTTGAATTACTATGAGAGCTTGCTGGAAAACCATAAACAATGACTTTGGAGTTGTAAAAATAATGATAAGAAAACGTGATCACTCCGGGATTTTTGATTCTGTAATTACTAATAACCTAGTTCTGATTTTATTGGATGCTATTGATTGAATAGTAAATCTGTCACATCTACCAATTACCTATGCAGTTCAGAATCTTAATATTAATTGATCAGATAGATATTAAAACAAGCATACATAGGAATCATTCAATCAACAAAAGCATAATTGGATTCAAAACATAATCATAACTCTGACTGTCACTCAGGATTTGTCTGTCACACAAATTATATAATCATGCAAATAGTCGGCTGTCACCCGACTACAAATCCAAATCTCAATACAAAACAGAAACTAGAATTAAAAGTGTCTCACAAGAATCATTCACCCGAAGTGTCCACAAGAGATTTAGCCGCTCATGACGCGCGTACGATCTTCCGAAGCTTGGTAGAAGGTTGAGCTCATGATTGACTCGGTATTGTGCGGATTGTGATGATCGATGATGTTGAGTGATGTGTGCTCAAAATAAAATTCTATGGCTGCCGCCAATCGATCCCCTCATGGCTGCCAATTAATTTTCCTTTATAATAATTTCCAAAGTTAGTATAATGGCTCCTCCAAAATCGAGATGGTCATGTGATTATGGGCCAAAAGTCTTGAATGATGGCCCAATTCGTGATGGATGAGAGTCTGCCAAACAAGTCGATCCCCCCTATCTTGATTTTAAGAGCCCAAGATATATTGTATTGCTGCCAACAAAAATCAATGGTGATGATGGTGTTTCGTGGAATCAAGAGCCCCCAAAATATCATGAAGTGGCTGCCAAAAAACGTGGATATGTTTTCTTATAATTCGTGATGGGCTGCCAAATATTCAAGGGTCATGCTAGCTGCACACGCCCAAAATTATTTTCACACCCCAAAGCGCCGCGCTATGGCCAAAGCGCGGCGCTTCGATCGACAAAACGTGCTTCGATTGACGTTTGAAACATTCGATACTGTTTGACAGACATAAAGCTGATTATGATGTTTTGTCGGTAACCCTAAGCGCCGCGCTTTGGCCATAGCGCGGCGCTTCGACCCCAAATTTCACCCATTTTACCTTTTAAAAGCAACCTCTGAGACAGAAGTGCTTCGACCCTATACATTTTCATTCACAGATACTTCGATATACATTCACCCATCCGTTGTGTTTCTTTAAAATAACGCGCGGTTTTGCTGTATTAGTTACATCTCTTGAAAAAACGATGTCGTGGTTAAACAACTATATTTTCGGTCAATATTCTGACGAGACAGTTGTTCCTGATTCTTACGAGGGGACCGCTATTTCTGACTCGTATGAGAAACCGGTCTCGTCCAACTTGAGGGAGGCAGAGGTTGTATCTGGCATTCATTATCGTGATAACACGGTGACGCTGGATTTGAATACCCCTGTGGAGGACCCTTACGCACAACAAGGTTATTCGAATTTCGGTTACGGTGGCGAGTACAGCTTTGTACAGCAGGAGTGTGGTCCAAACGACAGTTACGGTTGTCAACAGAGCTTACAAGGTTATTCGAATTTCGGTTACGGTGGCGAGCACAACTTTGAACATCAAGTATATTCGGACCTCGGTGACGATGGTGAGCCGGGGGATGTGTCTGTTGACGAGGAAGGCTGTTACCCGGTTACGTTTTCGTTTGATACGACGCAGACCTTTTCGTCACGTAAAGAGTTGGTGCGTTGGGTACAAGACACGGCAAAAGACAACGGTTACCTCATTGTGACTAAGAGGTCGAATAAAAGAGGAGAGAATTACAAGATTTGGTTTCAATGTACTTTTGGTGGGGAGCATAAGAGTATAGCTACACAGAGGAAAACGGGTAGCAAGAAAATAGGCTGCCCGTTTGAGATGATCGGGTTTTCGGAATCATCCGGAAGTGTTTGGAGGATCGAGGTGACGAAGGCGAAGCATAACCACACTCCTATTGAAAACTTAGAGGGTCACGCGTATGCGAGAAGGCTTTCTTCGGAGGATACAAAACTGGTTAAGGAGCTGGCAGAGCAAGACATACCCAACCAAAGTATCTGGCGAACGCTGACAAAAAACAATCCGGCTAGAAAGCTTATTCCGAAAGATATACACAACGCTGTTCAGAAGATCAACGCCGAAAAAAATATCGGTAAGTCTCCGATGCAAAAACTTGAAAGCATTCTTCTCGAAAAAAATTACACTTATTACATGCGCACGAATGAGATATCAAACGAAGTTGAAGATGTCTTCTTTGTTCACGAAAGATCATTCAAGATGTGGTGTGCCTTCCCGCATGTGCTAATTATTGACGCCACCTACAAAACGAACATGTACAACCTGCCATTTGTTCAGGTCGTAGGCATGACGTCGACAAACAAATCGTTTACGGCTGCTTGTGCGGTAATTTCCGCTGAGAAGTCAGAGAACTACCTATGGGTGTTGCAGAGGATCAAGTCTATGCTGGTAGGATGTATGGAACCGCGCGTGATTTTAACAGACAGGGATTTTGCGCTAATGAACGCGTGTGAACAAGTTTTTCCAAAAGCGCACAAGTTTTTTAATTTTAGAGGTTTTTGATTATATGAAGAAATCCTGGTTGGATCCGTACCGTGAAAAGTTTGTATCATGCTGGATTAACAAAACTATCAACTTTCACCAAACTACGACCAACAGGGTTGAGGGCATGCATGCAACACTAAAAAGTCACTTTCCAAGTCATCGCAACACACTGGATAAACTTGTACTGTATGTTGATCATGTTGTTGATAGACAATACACCGAGATTAGTATAAGCTTTGAAACAAGCCTCCGAAAAGTGATGACGCACCACAGGAAGCAGCCCATGCTTGCATATATTCTCAGAAAGGTTTCAATATATGCGATTGAGCTTTTGAGTAGGGAACTAAAACGTAAGGAAGACGGGTTGAGAGACTACGGTGCAAGCTGTGGTTGCCAACTTTTTACCAGCTGTGGTTTGCCATGTGCCTGTCGTTTGGAAAAGTTGGAAAATAAAGGTAATTAATATCTTTGACCTTTCTCGTTATGATTTTGCCACCTAATTTGTTTTCATCCACAGGTCAGCAACTCCGGATCACACACATAGACGTGTTCTGGAAGAAGCTTAACTTCAAGCCTGCAAAGACAAACATAGAGGATATCGATGTAGACGCGGAATTTGAAAAATTGAAACAAAAGATCGATCCAACACCCCCTCAGGTGAAAAGGAGCTTCTTTGAAAAGTTTCAGCAAATCCTCAATCCAGGGAACAATAACAAAAAACCTCCTGCTGTTCTGAAGAAAACTCGTGGTCGCCCAACATTGAAAACGCAGGAAGAAAGAAAGGTTGAAGCCGCTAGAAAAAGCTCGTACATTCCGTCGGAAGAAACTTGGGTCGAGGCCTCAGATGATCTTCCCCGTCACAGCTCGTACATATCACTCGAAGATTCTAGAAGACAAAAGAATACCAAACCGATCAACCTGCACCCTGATTTCCCGATGATCAAGCTCGGTCCTAAGACGGATATAGCGATCCGCAACTACGCATCTCAGATTCCCGAAGTGATCCATCCATACATCGTTAGAATAAAGGACGTGAAACCAGATGGTCATTGTGGGTTTCGATCGGTGGCTGTTGGGTTAGGAGTGAAACAAAATTCATATTTGATGATCCGGAAACAACTTATAAAGGAGTTACGTACGAACGAATCGCTTTGGAGGCAGTTTTTCGATCCGGAAAACATAGGACATTATGATGCGCTGCTTAGACGGATCAATTTCAAGGGGGTGGGACGAGCAGATATCGAAAATTACATGATGATGCCTGACACGGGCTTTTTTATTGCCCAACGATACGGTGTGATTGTTCACAGCTTCGACATGCGTGGGAGCTGTACAATTTTCCCTCTGCTGGGCGGGCCAAACGAAGCTGAGGAACCTCACCTGGTGGTTGCGGTTGTGTTCGTCGACCATGGGCATTTCATACATGTAGAGCTTGGAGGTTGTTATCCAATGCCTCCCCCAAACCCACTCTGGACAGCACACAGAACAGAGCGCGCAACAGCCTGGCATACATTATACAGGGATCAGATCAACACGTACGAAATGCTTACGTATCGTGCCCCTGACCTTAATGTAACCCCATATGTAACCCCATATGTTCACGATGTAGGTTAAATGTGTTTAATAATAATCACGTTTGTGTTTGTTCAATATATGCGTTACATCACGTTAAAAACCGAATGTTTATTATTTAAATTATATTTAATATTATTTGTTTATTATTTATTTTATATTTAATATTATATTGTCAACGTGCAGGGATGGATCCATCCGATGACGAGATTGAGCATATGGAGGCTGAGGTAGATGTGGGCGAGGAGGGAGAGCCGGCATGTCCGTACCTTCAGTTTCCGCCGGGGTCACGGGCGAGGGGGAGATGCGCGAGGTTGCGCACCATCCCCCTTGGGGAGCATGTAGGGATAGATTGGAGCCTGCTGGAGACCGTGGGAGAGGCCGCGCGGGCGCGTGAGATAGTTGGACTAGATACTCCTTGGTCGCGCCTATTTGAGTTAGCGATGGAGGACGCGTACCCTGAGCTGACGTGGGAGTTTCTTTCCACGTTTACATACGCGCCGCATCCGGCGGATTACGTGGAGGACCCGGATTTTCCTGTCCACGAGGTTACATTCCGTCTCGCCGGTCAGGAGTTTGAGATGAGTGTGCGGCAGTTTGCTGTCCATACAGGTTTGTTTAAATAATATTATTTATTATTTTATATTTAATATCATTTGTTTATTTAATGTTATTTGTTTATTTAATATTATTTGTTTATTATTATTATTTGTTTATTTAATGTTATTTGTTTATTTAATATTATTTGTTTATTATTATTATTTGTTTATTTAATATTATTTGTTTATTATTATTATTTGTTTATTTAATATTATTTGTTTATACAGGTTTGTACACAGAGGCCGAGCTCGATACTGATTTATATACGCAGGCAGTTACGATGATGGACAGGCAGACGCTTATCAGTTTCTGGAGGGCCATTTCCAGGGCTCCCTTTGGGAGATCCTGGCAAAAGGCCACCACCATCAAAGACCCCTTGTTCCGATACCTTCACCATGTTATCGCGTCAACTATCGTGCCGCGGGAAAACAGCAGGGAGAAGGTCAACCTCAGTGACCTTTTCTTTCTATACTGCCTACTGCGACGACAGCCCTGCGATCTAGCAGCCAGCCTGGCAGATTACTTTGCCACAGCATACCACCGGCAGCTCCGCGGGTGGGTGCACACTGGCTCATTCATCACCGCCATCGCACGCTCGCTCGGGATCGTGCCCGAGGGAGATCCGGTGCTGTCCGATCCGGTCTCGTCTACCAGGTTGGGCCGCGCGTCAGTTTCTAGCATGCAGATCACCCGTCGCTTTGATGTTGGTCTGAGGTTTAGGGGCGGAGACGGGCTGATTTGGCAGCCGGAGCCGGTGCCGGAGGTCATCCCGGTTGTTATTGAGTTGAGGCCTGGAGTGTTGGCCCCTCCTGCTGAGCAGGCGGCCGCTCGGCAGGCTCAGCTACAGGCTCTGGGACTCGATCAGTTCCCGGGCCAGCCTCAGGCTGAGGCTCAGGCTCAGGAGGAGCCTCAGGCTCAGGCTCAGGCTCAGCCTGTATTAGAGGATCTGGCTCAGGAGGAGCATATCGAGGAGATCCCGGTACCACCAGTTCAGCCAGCTCCTGAGCCGCCACAGTATCCGCAGCACGTTTACGCTGACCTGCCTCCGGTAGCGCGTGAGGTGGCTCGGGACTTCGACCGGCGCCTCAGACGCCAGGCCGCACGCCAGGACTGGATCATCGAGACGCTCGTTTCTCTACGAGAGTTCGCTGGGTTGCCTCCACTTCCCCTCCCACCGTCCCCACCGCACGAGGATTAGTACCTTAGTTTGTTTGTATAGTGTTTTGTTATGTATTATGTAGTCAGTTGTACCTTTTTGTTTTGTATGTACAAACTGATATATATTTACATCACGTTGGTTTTGGATTGTTTACGTTTAATTCTTATGGCTTTCTGTACAATTTATTTAACGTGTTCGTTTAATTTAACAAAATAAACTAGGTTAACAGTTTATAAAGACGCACTTATATTATATACGTTCTATAAAAATAATGACGTAAAAAAACGTAATTATAAAACAACGTATTATAAAACTCAAATACAATTTTTTCCTTTAAAAAACACTACCAAACTAACCCACATCCCACCTATTTCAAAAAAAAAAAAAACAACACAACTTCCAGCCAACACTTTTTGTCTTTTTGCACACTCAAAGCGCCCCGCTTTGGCCATAGCGAGGCGCTTTGGACAAGGTCAACAGACAAGGACTGACTTTCCTTGTCTGTTGACCTTGTCCAAAGCGCCCCGCTATGGCCAAAGCGGGGCGCTTTGAGTGTGCAAATATCAGTCCTTGTCTGTTGACCTTGTCCAAAGCGCCCCGCTATGGCCAAAGCGAGGCGCTTTGAGTGTGCAAATAGACATAGGCCGTGTGCGAATAGACGAGGCCATATTCAATCCCCCTAAAAATCATCCACTGAAGTAGGGTTTTATATTAATTAAATCCACCAAACTCTTGACCACATGCATGCCTCCTTTCAATTCCTTTGATTCCGTAAACCACATATCCAAACCGTAAACTGCATGTCCACTTGTCTGTTTCTTTTTTTTTTCTTTCTCTAATTAATTGTGTTGCTATGTAATGATGATGGATGACTTATGAAACAATCACTCCACATGCTTCTGCATGTGGCGTCCAAAAGGAAGTTCAACCGCCACCTGATGATGATTTGATATGTTATTAAAACAATAATAACCTCAATTGCCTCCACTCAGCCGCCAATATCTTGATGTTCATTTCTAGAACCAAACCTCCTCACATGCGTTCACTAAAATTCCAAACTTCACCAATTACGCGTTTTACCTGCAAAAGCACAAACACTCGCAATAAACATATTCCAAGCATATTATCACGTAAAACGGATTAAAGCACGTAAGATAAGCACGTTTAACACCCATGTTTCACACTCTCCATCACATCCCCACACTTACCTTTGATTGTCCTCAAGCAAACCGATTCGGAACTACTCACCATAGTAACAACACCTCTAAACCCCACTACCGATGCAACAGTTTAAGTCCCAAGTCATACCCGCTCCATAGACTAACACAATCGAGATTGACAGTCCGACAAGCAATTGATGCAATTCTAAAACTTAAGACTTGTTTATTCTACAAACACAAAGTCTTTACCCCAAAAAAATGACTTGTTTATTCAGAACTAACATGTTTATGATTATGACACATGTTACACGCCCCTCACAATGGACTCTCCTCTCGGTTTAAAAATATAAACTAGCGTGTAATGTGCTAGTATGTATAACACTCAAAACCAAACATGCAATTCTGTAATCATAGGCTTGTATAACAATCATACCTCCACTGTATCATATAACACGGCACATATCAAAAGGACTTTCGGTTTTGGGCTTAGGCTAAGGGTAGGAAATTTTTTGCTTATATTTTTATTTTTATGTGGCGAACAACAAACGACCAAACCGTGACAACTTTATTTGTAACACATAATGACTAGCACATTCGGGTTGGTTTCTACCCAAGAATATAAACGATATTCGCAACACTTCTATTGTTGCTCTTTTTTTCTTTTCTTTTGGTTTCTTTTTTTTTCTTTTTCAATTATTCAAAACTTGTCGTTCACGGTCGGTATCAACACAATTCACAATAGGTGGACAAACGAAAGGGTAAATAGGCTCAATGGGGCTACTAAGGGTGATGATTAGGTAAACATAAAACCAACAAACAGGTATACAGGATATCCTTATGCCTTTATCATTTACGTGCACATATTAAACCACAATCTCAGCATGTATCAAATCACACAAGTTCTAACACAGAATAACATGCGGCCTGCTCTCAACAAATAAGGTCATAATGTAAATCATTCTATCATTCTACAGGCTCAAAATTCTCACCAAGAAAGGGTAAAAAGGTTGCCGACACGTAGCATATGCAATCTAAAGCATGTTACCCCTAAATAGACATCTCTTTTCAATTCGTTTTTCCTAAAAACACCTGTCGGACCTACTCTCATGAAACTTAAAGGAACGACCATGACAAGGGACTGTGTTAGTTTACTACCGGCAAGGAACCCATTAGTGATTGAAACGTTCGGTTTTCATATCCATTTAGTTCACTTAAAGCGATGAAATTCTTTAAAATTTTCAAAATTTTCAATTTTTTCGATTTTCATCGTTTTCAATCACTTTCAACCTCTTTCAAGCCTTTGTTCCAAACCTTTCCCTTCCCAGGTTTCCATATCCCCACACTTGGGCGACATTGTCCCCAATGTATAGTGCTTTTAAAACAAAACCCGGGAATACCAACCAACAAACCCCATGAGCGACCAATCCCTAACACATAGAGTTTAACACCACGAAAAACACAAATAGAAATGCAATAATAAAAGTGGAACAGACTCCCCTGGTTTAAAGCATAGAAGTCTCATGCGTCATGTTCCACCACGACCGTATAGCATTTCATTCGCGGCCGTGTCCAACAAGTACTCGGGTGAATCTCTACAACTAGTGTGCAAATCATCCCCGTCCAAATGGAGATTGAGTATAGACAGTTCTGACTGAACTCTAATCCTTGCATTGTCCGCAATTGCAACTAGAACGTACAGGGACTTTACCAAACATCCCCACACTTGGACCATTGCATCCGTAGAGATTAATAACCTGGTAACCTGCAAAAATACTCACGCAAAAAACAAAACAAATAGACACTACTCTACAACCTCGGGCTGCCTCCCGAGAGCGCTAAGTTTATAGGTCTTCAGCCTCGGGCTGCCTCCCCGGCAACGGCGCCATTTTGATGTCTGTCGTTATGGACATGCAAAAACCTAATTAACCTAGGTAGCTAGGGTAAGCAGGGTATCGAATCCAGAGGAGTATGTGGTTAATGCTAATTATTATTTGTTTGTAAATATTTGAATTACTATGAGAGCTTGCTAGAAAACCATAAACAATGACTTTGGAGTTGTAAAAATAATGATAAGAAAAAGTGATCACTCCGGGATTTTTGATTCTGTAATTACTAATAACCTAGTTCTGATTTTATTGGATGCTATTGATTGAATAGTAAATCTGTCACATCTACCAATTACCTATGCAGTTCAGAATCTTAATATTAATTGATCAGCTAGATATTAAAACAAGCATACATAGGAATCATTCAATCAACAAAAGCATAATTGGATTCAAAACATAATCATAACTCTGACTGTCACTCAGGATTTGTCTGTCACACAAATTATATAATCATGCAAATAGTCGGCTGTCACCCGACTACAAATCCAAATCTCAATACAAAACAGAAACTAGAATTAAAAGTGTCTCACAAGAATCATTCACCCGAAGTGTCCACAAGAGATTTAGCCGCTCATGACGCGCGTACGATCTTCCGAAGCTTGGTAGAAGGTTGAGCTCATGATTGACTCGGTGTTGTGCGGATTGTGATGATCGATGATGTTGAGTGATGTGTGCTCAAAATAATGTAGGTTGTTTTATGTTTTTACACTTGTAGGTACAATATGATGTTCGTACCTTTTACCGGCGTTGACAATCACTATCGTAATGTTACCTTGGGTGCTGCTATAATAGGTAATGAAACTGCCGAAACATATAGTTGGTTGCTTAACGCATTTCGGCAGACATTTGGGCGCGCACCACCTGTGATTGTAACTGATCAAGACCCAGCGATGAGGAAAGCTATTCAAGATACTTGGCCTGAAAGTAGGCACAGGCTTTGCATGTGGCATATAATGGACAAACTTACTACCAAGGTTTATTAAATACCAAAATTATTGTTTACGACGTTTATTGTTTTAATGGAATTCTTTTGTTGGTTTTTTGTACTTTTTTATATTTGAATATGTCGTTTTTTGTTTATCGATGTTGTTTTACTTTTATATAATGTTTTATCATGTATTTTGTATATTTAATTTTTTTTATTGTTGACTTGTTGTTTATTAGGTTGGCGCCAACCTATGCAATAGCACCGATTTTAAGAAGAGGTTGTGTGATATTGTGTAACACCTCGAAAACGGGTTTGGCAATCAAACCACGTTAATACTACAGGATGGGTAAAATACAGTTAGTGGTAAAACTTACCCGGTAAATTTTAGGATTTAAATAAATAAATCTAATATTTATTAAAAAGGATGAGAAATACTTTGAGAAAGCAAAGTATATAAGAGGCCCGAGTTAACGGGACTTAAAATAAACCCAGTCATAAATTCCCTGAACCCACTAAATTAACTAGGAATATTTAATCTAGTTAATTAGTGGGAATATTGTTAAAAATAATTAGGTTGTGACCTAATTAATAACAAATCAAACATGAGGGACCAAAATAGGGTAACTTGAAAATGATTTTTATAAAACTAAATAAAACAACACAACACACACACAAGAGTGTGTGTGGTGCGTGCTCTGGAATCGACCAGAAAGGGCTCCAAGGAGCCAAAACCCTAACTCAACCAAATTCAACAAATTGAAGGTCGATTTGTGCCTCAAATCAATGCATGAACGCGAATTAACAATCACCCAAGCTAGGGGATCGTAAGGTATGTCGAATTTTTGAGATTTATGAAGTTGTGAAAATTTATCAACATCACAAGGTGCGAATTCAGTATGAATCATAGAAGTTATGGCTGAATTTGAGATGTATGATTGCTTAGGAACAAGCCCTAAGTGAAGATTTAGAATAAATTGCTATGATTTAGGTGTTAGGTTGAATTACCACACCTACCTATGTGGGTTTTGATAATATGATGAAGTTAAGGTTAAATTTGTGTTTAGAATCATCATATTGAATAATGAAATCAAGTTACTCGAACAAATTGTAAGTTTGAGTAATTGTTCATACATGGTTGAAATGGGGTTTTAAACACCATGAAGAAATTTGGTAGCTATGTTCATGAAACTAGGTGTATAAGATCATGTTATCTACTAATTGATAGATAGGACTTGATTATATTAGGTGTTCGGGTGAACACTAGTGGTATGATAAAACAGGTTTCACTCGTATATGAGAAACCCTTAGTTCTTGCGAAATGAATGAATAAATTAGTCTTGATAATCGCTTGAACTAATTAAAGTGATTGAAATGTGATAAACGTGGTTAGAACTTTGGTTAAAACGGTGGCCTAAAGATAACGCCTACCGGGTAATTAAAGAATGCAAAAACTAGTTGACGAACTCGAATATGCATTTAGTATACTAATGGGAATTTGACTTTTAAAAAGTCAAACTGACCTACGATGTGATGAATGATAATTAGATATAGAAATGCGTAAGGTGGAATAATCGTATTAAGTCATGATTAAACTAACCACCTTGTGAATGATGAATAATAGTTGGTGCTTAACAAGCTAGGTGAAGCTTGGGGAGAAAGCGGGTCAAACAATTCAAGAAGGAAAAGAAAAGTGTAGCTTGGATACGAGGTAAGTAAAACTTACACCCTTTTGTAGGACACGTGTTTATTTTATAAACTATAAATGCGAAAGATGTAATACCCAAAATAAGGGTTCCGACACGATTGATACAAGTCGGAACAAGTATAAATGATAAAAACCATGGTTTATGGTAAACGGGGCAAATGGGTGAATTTGGAAATTTAAAACCATGCTTTTATTCAAATTTATGTAAATGTTTGGTCTTATAGTCCAAACGGGTCAAATGGTGATGAAACACCATTTGACAATATCGACTAATGTGATTGTCAAGTCGTATGTTACCAGGAGCGATTAGCAATTTGGATAATTGCGACGCCATAGAATATTGGTTAATTAACGCGAGGTATAAAACGGGTCTATATGTTGACTCGAGCCAGGTACGCATATATATAGATTTATGGTTAAAAATGCAATGTTGGTCAAATACCTTAGCAAAAGGACCTATGTCGTAAAAGGAGGAAATAAGTTGACGAAAATGCCCTTGATAGGTAAATCGGGCAAACGACCCTTAGAGGTCGTTTAGATACTAGTATTATCATTATGTAACTCTTAGACACATGTAAGAGTTGTAGGCATCAACCTTGGGGGTCAAATGCCTATGAACGGGTCAATCATGTAAAATGACTATCCTAAGGGTAAAAATTAGGAATGCGGTTCATTATGTTAAATCCACCACAAAAATAGTTGTGGTGGAATATAAGAGGCTATTTAAAAGTGAGAATACGAAGTGTAGAAAGAGAAGAGAGAGTTTGATGCTTAAATGTACATAATTCGCTCTAAACGGGTCAAAATAAGAACTTGAGCGTAAACGGGTTTTATTATGTAAGAATCCCGTGATTTGCAATTAATATGATAGGAGATATGGAAATTATGAATTTCATGAGTTTAAGGATCAAATAAACATGTTTGGTTGATAAAAATCGAACGGGTCAAAATTTGGTAAAAAGGGTAATAAGCCGAAGACTTAAAAGTCTGAAATTTTGTTAAACCGGATGTTGGATTTTGACTCCATAATGTGGAGAATCAAATTACAATCACGTAGGAAGAAACGGTAGGTCAAACGGACAAGCGGATTGAAAGATACGAAAGTTTTCGTGTCAAAAACGGCAAAATTGGAATGGGCTGGTACAGGGGCCACCGTAACTTACGGTGCCCACCGTAAGTTACGGTGGAGCTGATATCATTACGCCAGTTCTCTACTAAGTTACGGTGGAAACATATCAAATCAGGGGCCACCGTAAGTTACGGTGGAGGCCGGATTTGAATCCTTGCTTCTAGGATCAAGGGGTTAATATTGGGATTCCCTGATTTTTCTTTAATTCTATGATTCAACCCATATATATTTAATTATCAAAACTAACTTTTAAGTTGGTTTTGAATACAGATGAATGTCGAGAGCCCCGGATGAAGATCAAGCGTCGAGCAAGAACCGAACACGCGTTAAATGAAGCTTCCGCAAGTTGTTTCGTTGTTATTCTAAAACGATGAATTAAATTACATTATGTTGTTTTGCTTTCAAGTTTAGTAAAGTTTTAATAAACCCGTATTTGAGCATGAATGTTTAAATATAAATACTCGGTAATTGTGATTTATTTTGTGAAAATCGCAAAACAAATTTATGGTTGTTACAAGTTGGTATCAGAGCCGTGGTTTAAGAGATTCAAGTATGGTGGGAAAACTATGCTTGGACTTAAACCTTATGCTCTTGATAAAGATTGGTGTTCGGTTCAAGGCTTGATCACAAATCCGGTAAGTACAAGTATGTTAATGGTCTAGTATGATTAAAGTGTTGTGAGCAACACATAGGGTATCGTGTAATACACGTTACACCAACGAAAATGATTAGTATAGTTAACGAAATCACGTCCAGTAAAAAGCTTTGTATTACAATACGTGCATTTATTAATGTTGAAATTACTAACTTTTGTGAATGTCTTAATTGAAGGACACTTGCATTTAAAGATGACAATGGTTGAACAAATTATGGATATGATAGAGGAACGGTCCGAAATATGACAAGAGGAGCATGCTCACCAAGGACTAAATCGTGTAACGACCGCGAACAAGGTTAATGGCAAGGAACGCCCGTCGGGGCAAGCATTACCAGGTGCACGCTTTTAAATATAATCGCACAAATAGCAATATGCAATAAACATGTAGAGAATGATTGTTGCATATGTAAATTAGAAACTTGGAAAACCTGAATAGAATACCTATCCCGGATATTGTTTCCAAGAAAAGCAAATAGAGGCATTACTTACATGGGGTGTAATGTGAAAATTATAAAAAGGTCATGTATATCAGGTGTTGATAGCTTACTCTGGCCAAGTAAGTAGTGAACACGTGGTACCATGAACTTCTTATGATGGACACATTTATGTCCGATGTAGTAAGGGTGGGGTGAATGGGACTAACTTAAATGGTACCCAAATGAATCAAATAAGTAAGATGTTTGATAGTAAACGTAAACGTAAGTCGGATGACGGAAGCGTATTACGTAAGAATAACGAGCCCGAGAGAAGGGACAAAGATCAAGTGAAAAGAAAATACAGACCGATCAATAGGAATGCTAAGGCATGGGGGTAAAAGTTTGACTGTCACAAGTGATGAAATTCACATGGACAAGTCAAACGAATTGAATAAAGGATAAATGACTTGATTGAATAAAAGCGATGGATCTCGCTAAGACGACCATATAAATTTAAATAACGTCTAAAACCATATAAGAATGATTACTTGAAAATGATTACGGTAAAGATACCCGATAAATGGGTAGGATTTGGAAAGAATGCGTAAACCAAGAGACGGGAACGCGAAATAGAAAGTCAAAAGACTCGGAATATGAGTCATGACTAAAAGACAATGAGAAGTTGTAAACGGAAATGTTAATAACTACGCTCAACTATTTTAAAGTTGAACGGGTCGAATAAAGAACGGAGTTTGATGTTCACAAGTGATGAAATTTCACACGAACAAGTCAAACGAGATAAATAAGGTATAAAAACTTGGTAGTGCAAGTAAGCGCAAACTGAATAATGGAAGCGCGAAACATTAATGAACCTACGTGATGGGTCATAAAGGAATATATATAGGAAAAACGCAAACTAGCGAAACAAAATGTAAAAAACACTAAGATAAAGAACCCGGGTAATGGGTCGTAAAGAGGTATAGGTAAGAACCCGGTAACGGTAAGTGTAGACAAACCGACGTGTAAATGACGTTAGAAGTCATAAAGTCAGAAAGATAATTCGAAAGAGAACAAATGAAGCCTTAGACTACGGTCAAGATCAAATGAAACCCAAAAAGCAAAAGTAAACAGTTCTAGACATAAAAGGGGTGCCTTAACACCATATATATATATAGGGAGAAGATCATGCGAAAACCACCTCTTATTGCGAGAACCGCGAGAACCAATGTGAACACAACAAAAAATGCCTAAAAATAGCTAAAAATCACACAAATTTTTTTTTTGAATTTTTAAATATTTTTTATAAAAAATCGCTACTTTTCGAAGCAAAAAAAAAAAATTTTTTTTGGCTTCTAAAAGTAGCGATTTTAACATAAAAAATATTAAAAAATTCAAAAAAAAAGTTTTTAGATTTTTTTTTAGATTTTTTTAGGTTTTTTGGGGGTTTAGTTTTTAGCATTTTAGCTTGGGGGGGGGGGGGGTTTAGGTTTTTGGGGGGTGGGGGAGGGGAGTTTTAGGTTTTTTTTTGGGGGGGGGGGTTAGGTTTTTTTTAGGTTTTAGTTTTTAGCATTTAGCTTGGGGGGGGGGGGGTGGGGGGGGGGTTTAGGTTTTTTTTTTTGGGGGGGGGGGGGGGAGGGGGTGGGGGTTAGGTTTTTTTAGGTTTTTTTTTTGTTTTTTTAGCTATTTTAGGTTGTGTTCACATTGGTTCTCGCGGTTCTCACAATAAAGGTGGTTCTCGCATGAGCTCCTCCCTATATATATATATATAGGGGAGGGTTATCTTGAGAACATGGATTTTTGTGAGAACACTAAGAACCATTTTCATCCATAGATCATCCTTAATCAAGAGTCAAGATTAAATGAGTGTTTAAATGAGGAGGGGACCATAAGATAAGACTCAAAAGGGCAACATCGTAAAATTACATTTCAATAACCCAAATCACATCTTCCAGAATTCATCTTCTTCCTTAGGAAATCAAATCGCATCTTCAAAAATCCTAAATCCACTATCTTCCTCATGAAATCAAACTGCAGATCAAAGGTTATCGAAGGTTTTGTGGAAGAAAAAGGAAGAATGATTGACAAGCAAACTGACGGTGAACGTAAAGAGGCCGCTGAGCCTTATGTTCTTGATCCGGTATGATTTCTATTTCTTATATTGATATTAGTTAATCTAGGGTTTTCAGGTTTCGGATTTGTTGTTAATCAATTACAAAAAAGTTGATTTTGAAAGGTGATTGTTGATAAATTATGTGTCATCCTCTGTTCACCGGACAAAGTAGGGCTAAAGTTGTAAAGACTAAATTTGTTTGCGTTTTAGGACTATTCGGATTTTAGCATAATTTGAGTTTTTGTTTGAAATTGAGAAATAAAATAATAGTATTTTGAAGTATGATTAATTTTTGGTGTAATAACTTGGAATTCATGTGTCAAAAACTAATAACAAGTTAGGATACGACAACAATTGAAGTCATTGAGTTGGAATTGTGCTGCTGGCAGTGATTCAGAGATGTTTGTTATTATGCATGATTGGTATGTGGTAAGTGTTCACCAGTTGAGTAATTTGGAAAATCATTTTGTTTTTTAGTGTTTAGAATCACATCTAGCAACCACAACTGCAAATAACATGAAAATATAAACACCCATATCAGAAAGAAGAAACGTGCAGTGAATGCAAGTGTGAAACATAGTGTTAGAGAAGATGAATGTAGAAACAAAGAATTCTTGATTGAAAGATGCATGTGATTATGTATGATTGGTATCTGGTAAATTTTCACCAATTGAGTAATTTCGAAGACCGAATTTTCTTTTTCTGTTTTTCATCAAAGTTAGTAACGTTTACACATGTGTAAATTATAACAGTTCTAAAAAAGATAAACATATGTGAAGGTTTACACATGTGTAAATCATAATAGTAAGAAAAATAAGCTTAGATATTAAGGTTTACACATGTTTAAATCATAATAGTTTAAAAAAACTAGGCATAGATATGAGGTTTTACACATGTGTAAATCATAATAGCATAAAAAAGAATAGACTAAGGTTTACACGTGTGTAAATCATTGTAGTTAAAAGAATAAGCTTGGATATGAAGGTTTACACATGTGTAATCATAATAGGTTAAAAGAAAAAGAATAGATACGAAGGTTTACACATGTGTAAATCATAATAGTTTAAAAAACTAGGCATAGATACGAAGTTTTACACATGTGTAAATCATAATAGCATAAAAAAAGAATAGACGAAGGTTTACACATGTGTAAATCATTGTAGTTAAAAGAATAAGCTTGGATATGAAGGTTTACACATGTGTAATCATAATAGGTTAAAAGAAAAAGAATAGATACGAAGGTTTACACATGTGTAAAGCATTATAGTTAAAAAATCAAAAGAGTTTCAACGATTTACACATGTGTAGATCATGATACTTAAAAAATAAGCATAAGTATGAAGGTTTACACATGTGTTGATTATACTAGTTAAAGAAAATAACCATATCACGTTTATACCTTTGAATCTAGCTTAGATCTATTCGGTTCCAACCACCGGTTTTGGGTTTGAAATATAAGTTTGATTAAATAGGTGTAATTATGCAATTTACACATGTGTAAATAGGTTGTTTACACATGTGTAAGTGACCAGTTTTGCTCTTTTACACTTATGTAAGTGAGCCGGATTATTTGTTTAGAGTAGCTAGTAAAAAAAAAACGATTTAATGGTTTTGTACTTTTGTCACTTTGATTAGGCACACTTCTGAAAAATGGTACATTCCAGTTGGATGGAAAATGACAAAGAGAACTCTGAGTATCAATTGTATAAGCCTAGAAAATGACACGAAGATTGTACTTTGGAAATCGAGTATTCGCCAAGAAGATGTGATCAAGAAAGCAATGGAGATTAAGACAGACAAAAAAAAAAAAGACTAGATATTATGGATTATGACTTATTTCTATGTTACCATGGTTAGGGTATATCAATGTTACGACTTTTGTTTTTATGTAATCGTGGTTACCGTATGTCAAGGATTATAACTTGCTTACAATCTGTAAATCATCTTGTTCGACAATTTATATCCGGTGTTTGAACTGCTCATATTTACATAAATTTTGGCTTTGAAATTTATAGACTTTATATATTAATTTTGTCTTTATAATGTCATATTACTTATGTGTGTATTTAAAGTATTTTATATATGTGTAATATTGCACATGTGTATTACACACTGTGGCAAATACATTATACGTGACACTAAACAATTTATA
This sequence comes from Helianthus tuberosus, assembly GCA_030545235.1. NCBI lineage: Eukaryota > Viridiplantae > Streptophyta > Magnoliopsida > Asterales > Asteraceae > Helianthus > Helianthus tuberosus. The sequence continues at coordinate 23,893 of JARYGA010018117.1, forward strand.
CATGTGTAAATAACCTGCACATATGTAAAACAAGCACATATATGTAACATTGAACACTTTAAACATGTAATTGAGCTGCACGTATGTAAAATAGATACGAATATGTAATAGAGCACAGTTTAGACATGTAATTCAACTACTCATATGTAAAACATACATAGATATGTGACACTAACAGATTACACGTGTGTAGATTAGCTGCACAAATGGATTTTAATTGACACGATTTAAAACAAACTTGTACATATAAAGTACAAAAGGATGTGAAATCCACCAACAGAACAAACAAAAGACGTAAGAAGTAACTAAAGTGAACTAATGACATGTACACATAGTTTTTTCTCCTATTCGTCAAAGGAACACCAAGATTCAAATCGACTTATATGTCACTACATTTAGTTGCTTGATTGGTGGTATTGCTAGGCTTCATCTTCATCCTTACCGCCTCTAAATTTGAACACCGGTAACTAAGAGTTGACTCACTAAAGTCACCATGTGACACTTGCTGCTAGTGTTAATACTACAACCGTTGGTTTTCTTCTTATTTTACTTTTGTTGTCTGTGTTATAAACAATGGGAACACCAGATTCCTCTTTTGGCTCTTCCTTCTTCGTCTCCGCAGGTGCAGCAGCGGCAGCTGGAGCAACTTCAGCAACCGGTGCAGCCACAGCAAACTTACTTGGATCCTGCAATCAATCGTCCGTTCATATTTACACTTTACCCTATAACCCGTATATAAATCATAATAAAAATAACGTAAATGTTTTTTAAACTTACAGCGAGTTACTCATTCACTTTGTCAGCCAATGGGAAAGATTATTTAGTCTCAACAGCAACAACCAACATATTCTTGTAACCGTTGATCAACATGTGAGGTGCGGCTGCGATAGTTGGGTAGTGGATAGCAAGTGCCAAGGAAGTGACCATGGACACACCCAAAGAAAACTTCTCAATGAGGTCATCTTCGGTCAGGTCGAGCACCTCGGGGTAGAAAACAGAACCATTGTCGTACACGGTTTGAACAACTAAACCGTATGAGAATGGCATGATGCCAAGTTTGGCAAGAAGAGCAGCCTCAGATGAACCCACTTTGTCACCCTTCTTGATAAGCTCCACAGGGGTGATAATTTCGACAGTACCCATGTTAATCTTAGTGGGAATGTTAAGAACCTATGATTTACAAATTTAAAAGATTAGATTATATTTCTATGAAATGTGATGGCGAATTAATTTATAACTTATTATATGAAGTGTGAACCTGGAAGAAAGAGGTCTGTGATGGATCGAGGCCGGTGTTGCCAGGGGGGACAACCACATCAACTGGGGCAACTAGACCAACACGAGCCGGAGCTCCAACCTTGTACTTAGCAACTCCCTCACGGACTTCCTTCAAGTCACCTTTGGTGAAGATCAGACTAACATTTCCCTATATAAACATACCAAAAATAATTCCATTTAATCATGTTCATACATTAGAACACTTCACATCAAATACAGTCCACTTAACATCATCAGTAACAGAGAAACATATTTAACATATTTAACTACTTCTTACTTATGTTTAGTTTTCAACATAAAATTCATCAAAAGCGCCAGTTAGCCACATTGGCCAGAGATGGAATTCCATTTAGTATATCAAACATTAAGAAAAATATCAAACAGTAAATCATAAGTAATTCCACATTTCCACTAACAACAAGCAATATTTTGAATAATGTATTATGTGATCTTAAGTGGTTTCAAAATCATAGAACGAATACATTGTATTCTTGTTTTAATTTTTTAGACCATTCTCCTTTATTCCGAGAGTTACAAGGATTTGGAAAATGATAACCAAGCAACATCTTAAAAATTATGAAACTGGTAATGAACAATATAATAGCGAAGCGAGGGGCGTACAAAAAGCGCACATAGAATCAAAAATTTTTTGTGCACCAGAGCGTTGTACACATATTATTTATATATTCAATCATATACAGTGCTTATTTATTTCTATATTTCAGGTAACTAATCGGTTTTAAGCCTCATCACCCAGTGCGCCTACTCGCCTAGCACTTTTTAAAACATAGACCTCAATAATGTAATAAAAAAACTTAGCACATACACTTTGCAAAATTAACATAACTCAAGCCAAATCAAAACCTAAAATTAAAAACTAATACATATGATAATATCTTCAAACCGTCATAAATTCCAAAACTAATTATACCTTCCGATTAAGAAGAAGAATCAAAGCCTGTGTAACAGTAACACGAAGCGAAGACGGAAGCACACGAGTAGACGAGCTCTATCGTATGAAAATCGTATCCTATAGAGACTCATCCCATTCAAGAGGTTACACACTTCCAAAATGCACACAAACTCAAGTAAATTTCATACACCGAAGTTCAATTAACTCACTAAAACCTGCAATTTGTGACAATTTCAATCACATCCAGTTAAACAAACAATAGGAAGAAGCAAATAATTGTTTTTGGATCAGTTATCATACCATACAAATTTAATGCAGGGGAAGTTTGTAACCTGTAGCCAATCAATTATCTACAATTACTATGTAACATAGGCTATAACTTGCTACAATCAAACGAATCCCCTCTACAATTCTCCCTAATTTCACCAGCCCTACAAACCCTAACAATGGCGATTTCAAAATATGAAAGAGAACATCTACAATTCTCCCTAATTTCACCAGCCCTACAAACCCTAACAATGGCGATTTCAAAATATGAAAGAGAACATAGTAAATTAACTTGGATTAAGAAGATATGTAATCGACCTGGCTTCAGAGCACTTGGAATTGCACAAGCTGTAATTGAATCAAGAGCAGATTGAGGTTGATGTCACATGGAGCTTTCAAAATTGCTGAAGGTGTCGTGAATGAGTTGGATGATTGTACAATTACCATGTTATCCCTTTCATTTAAATAAAAGAAAACAAAATTGATTGGCTGAGATTTGTTCTTGGTGTTCTCACAAAAGATAGGTGTTCTCATTTAAACTCTCCCATATATATATATAGGATAATGCTAGATAAAAAACCCTAAAATTCTTAGAAAACTTTGGAAACCCAAATGGGAAGCCATTTTTACCCAACCTCCCGACATTTTTTTTTTTTGAAAAAAATTACACATGTAATATACATGTTTTAGAGTGTTTTGGGCCAAAAAAAACAAAAAAGCGCCGAAGGGATTTTTTTAAAAAAAATAAACAAATTTCAGCTCCTAACACGTGTTAAGCAAAAAAAACAGAATTTCGCTGAAAATTGCTGAAACTTGTTTTTTTTTTTTTTAAATATCCCTTCGGCGCTTTTTTGATTTTTTTGGCCCAAAAGTCTTAAAAACATGTATATTACATGTGTTATTTTTTTCAAAAAAAAAAAATGTCGGGAGCTTGGGTTTTCTCGGGTTTTTTATATATATAGGGTTTTCTATCTAGCCCTACCCATTATATATATATATATATATATATATATATATATATATATATATATATATATAGGGGACCGCTAAAATGAAAACCACCTCTAGTTGTAATAACCATGGGAACCACTTTCTAGCCCTTTGATCAACTAAATGGATGGATGAGATTAAAAGTAGATAATATTAATATTAAAAGCTTTTTGTCTTATTATGTTTTTAATATTTTATTGTTAAAGGGTATTTAGGTAAAATTGTTTTTTTGTCTTTTTATATATATTATTTTTAAATGTCTTTTTTGTCCCATTCATTTATTACTTTTTATTAAAAAACAGATTTTTATATTAAAACAATATTTTAAATTCAGATTTTAATGATAATTTTTTTTAATGATTAAAAAACAGATTTTTATATTACGTTTTTTACGCCCTGTTTTTTACGCCCCGTTTTTTTACGAGCGTTTTTTTACGGAACGTAAAAATGTTTTACGTTAACGTTTTATACGTTTTACGCGCCGGTTTTTTACGTTAACGTTTTTTACGTTTTACGCGCCGGTTTTTTACGTTTTACGTAAAACTTTTTACGTTTTACTAAAATTTTTTTACGTTTTACGTAAAGCTTTTTACGTTTTACGTTAAAACTTTTTACTTTTTACGTAGAACTTTTTACTTTTTACGTTTTACGTTAAAACTTTTTACGTTTTACGTTTTACGTAAAACTTTTTACGATTTACGTTTTTGTAAAACGTTTTACGTAAAACTTTTTACGCTTCACGTTTTTACGTTAAAAAAGTTTACGGATTACGTTAAAAAGTTTACGGTTTAATTTTTTTTTTTACAAAATTTTTTTTACGCAAAAACGAACGCACCCAAAAATCGCAAACTCGGGAGGTGTCTCAGATATATTGTTATCATCATCGACGCCTCAAAAAAATATAAAAACCCAACAAAGAAAAATCAAAAAAACGAGTGGAATCTTAAAAAAAACGATGTTTTGGCTCAGATTTTCCGATAATCAGAGGCTGCAAAAAGTAGGGTTGCAGGTTCAAAAACCTACCCTCCACCATCCTTGCCGCGCCCTCGTCATCAAAATATACGGGTTTTTTTTTTGCATCATCGTCGCCCCAAAATCCAAAACGGATCAAAACCCACATATTCAAACATTCAAAAGCACCTGATGAACATCATTCAAAACACATTCAACAGATTCATACATATTCAAAAAGCACCATATTCAACAGAATCAAACCCCCAATCGATCGTATCAAAACCCACAGATTCAAAGAACACAAATCAAATCCAGCAACAATAACAACCAAACATGTTGTACATACCCAAAATCACAAATCAAAGAAAACCCAGCAACAATAACAACCATTTACGTTAACGGTTTTTTAGGTTAACGGTTTTTACGTTAACGGTTTTTTACGTTAACGTTTTTACGTTAACGTTTTTTACGTTTTAGTAAAAAAATTTACGTTTTTACGTTTTACCTAAAACTTTTTATTTCACTACTAGAAAAATGGGCAATTGTCACCAAAATTTGTCACAAAAAAAAATGGTAGCAAATTTAGCCACTAATTTCCCACCACAATGAGAATTAAGTGTATTTGTTATTGCACGGTAGCTAATTGGTAAAAAGTTTTGTGACCATTTGTTTTCGGTTGCAAATTCATGAGAAAAATCTAAAAATAAAAAAGGTGCAATTGAATTGCCACCATATTAGTGACCATGAAATTAGAGGGGGATTATTTTTATTTAGGGTGCCATATATTATCCATAATTAACTCACGTAATTGGCCTCTCCACTTTTTTTGAACGGCAAATTAGGGTTTTAATTGAATATTAAAACAAGAAACATAAAACTATTCACCTTTATACATCATTCCATCAGAGTCGAAGAACTGAACTTGAAGGTATGATTCTTGTTCTCATGACTTATTTATATATCTTTTGCATTATCTAACAACTGATTATAATCCTCGTCCACTCCAATTGAGACCCTAGAACCCTAATTGAATGCAATTTCCTTATCTCCATGATTGAATTATTTTCTTCAAAATATCAATTGATGTGGAATTAATCATCTACATAGTATTGGAATATCAGTTATTTTATAGTTCTGGTTTGAACGATTATTCATGTGTAATTGAGTTTTTTTTTCAATAGATGGTTAACAAACGTTTGATTTATTTTCCAGTTGCTGCTGCGGGATTGACGTTCTGTTTGTGCTTCTGCTTGATAGGTAACTTCTATTTCATGATTTTCAGTGTTTGTTTTATGGATTATTGAATGTTCAGATGTTGATAGGGTTTGTAATTAATCAGATAGGGGTTTTGATATTGTTAAGTTGATGTGTAAAGTTGATATTGTTTGTTATGTTACATGTAACCCAGAAACCAACCGTGCATGTTGAGACTAAGTATGTTTTCACATTGAAAATTATAAAAAAAACATAACAGACAAATATAAGGATAATAAACAAGTTACATAAAGAAGAACATATTAAAAAGAATGTCTGTTGAACATATATACAAGGATATATGTTCCTTAGCCCACATTCAGTTGACTACTTAAGTCAAACATAAATTACATTAATCCTAATATAAGTAACTCAATACATGTAAGATAAAATATTAAAAAGAATTAATAGCCATGGTTCGATCCGGTTTTATACGGCCAGTTTTTACTATAAACCATAAACCAAACCGTTTGGTACGGTTTTAAAATTTTGAAACCGGCCGACAGAAAGTTTAATTATAAAACCGACCACGAAACTAAACCGATGACCAGTTTCACGGTTTGAAATCGGACCATGAACACCCCTAACCTTAAGAGTAAACTTGCAATTTGAATACTTATGGAAAACAACTGAAATAACGTAGCGGTGCAAAAGAGCTGAGCTACTCGAGCTCGGCTTGTAAAAAGCTCGAACGAGCTGAGCTTAAACGAGCTCGATTCCGAGCCCGAACCTAAAAACAAGCTTGTTTAGTAAGCGCGCCCGAGCCCGAGCTACACTTATCGAGCTCGAGCCGACTTGTGAGCCTAAACATGCCCAATGTTTATTTAATTTTTCATTAATATATTACATATATATGTAAAATAACTAATTTTTATATCAAATACAATTGCAATTAACAAAAAATAATTATAAAATTAAAACGAGCGCGCAGCTTGTGAATTGATTATTTTACACGAAATGGTTCTGTAAAAAGATAGTGTGTGTTATTGCCACAGCGTGCGGCTTCCGAAACGTAGAGCGCGGTTCCATAAACGCCGCGGCGAAACGCAACGGGCACGGCTGCAGGCAGACGCAACGGGCGCTGCTTCCGTAACGCTGCATCGCGCGGCTTCAGAAACGCAGCGTGCCGCTACCGAAACGCAACGCGCGGCTACCGAAACGCAGCACGCGGCTGCAGATGCGCGTGCGTTTGCGCTCTCTCTCTCTCTCTATATATATATATATATACACCAGTTATAGAATGATAAATGAGCCAAAACTAAATAGGTTATCGTTTTAGTTTTTTTTTTTTACTTAAATTTAATTATGGTTCTATTGTAAAAACCTTGACGTAATTTTGATGGCTTATACATGTGTTCTTTAAACATTTAAAACATCATATTTAAAAAAACCCACTTTCAAATCATATTATAGAATATATTACATTTCAATGAACCAAAGGTATAAACCTAGCAGCAGTGGCTGCATAATTACGCAGCAGCGCCGGTTGCAGAAACTACGCAGCAGCAGCGGCTGCACTGCAGAAAAGACTGATTTGTGTTTGCTTTATTTTAACTGTTCTACGTGATGTATAAACGCAGCAGCAGCGGCTGCAGATACGCAGCAATTAGTTACTCTGTATGAAGTAGATCCATGACTTTAATTTAGTGTGTTTGCCAATTTGATTTGTCCTATTAGTACATTTTGATTATCATAAGGGCTCACTTAGATAAGCAGTGCATTTCCATTATCATAGAGGGTTAACTAACGTGTATTAAAAGTAAAATCCCTCGTTTCATATTATTAATTGGGACAGATGATGTGATTTTAACATTAGATATGTAATCATGTAATTGCCGTTGTGTTCTTAGGATTTTCAGCTTCTTGTTGGCTCCGTTCTTTCTAATAAACGTTAAATGTCCAGTTCTAACGGGTTCCAGGATCTGAATTGCCAAAAGCAAACAGTCAACCGAACCATACCGACCGACTTGCTTCGGTTTAAACAGTTCGGTCGGTTTCAACTGTTTATAAGGCAAAGTTTTACCAAGGTGAACAAATAATTAAAAAAACGCTTCCAATAATTAAAGTTTTACCAAGGTGAACACATATTTAACTTTCAATATATGAGGATAGTAAGGGTGCGGCTGCAGAAACGCAGCAGCCAAACGCAATGGGCACAGCTGCAGACAGACGCAACGGGCGCGCGCGGCTGCCGCTACGCTGCAGCGCGCGGCTTCAGAAACACAGCGTGCGGCTGCTGAAACTAATTGGATATATTCATTAGCTTTGTGGAAACTAATTGTGTTATACTGTGTTAACTAATTGGAAACTAATTGTGTTATACTGTGTGTTTACTAATTGTGTTATACTGTGGAAATTAATTGGATATATTCGTTAGCTTTTTCCACTAAATCACATAGCCATTATGTGTTAACTTGTATTGGATATATTCATTAGCTTTGTGGAAACTAATTGTGTTATACTGTGTGTTTACTAATTTTTTTGCATGATTCGTTTCACTTTGAACATACATGTTTTGTATTAAAAATCATTATACAGTGTAAACCTGAACGGGTGCTAAACGGGTCGTGTTCGGGGGTTGGCGGGTTCAACCTGACCCGAACCCGAAAATTTTACACGAACCCGACCCGGACCCGAAAATCGTATCATTCATATGAACCCGAACACGACCCGAAGTTTTGTGGGTTGACCCGAACACGACCCGTTCAACCCGAATTTTTTATCTTTTTTTTTTTTTTTGAAATTAATGTATTAAAACCAAAATTTACTTAAAAAACACAAAAGTTTATGCTGTTATGTAATTCAAGTAAGTTTATGTTGTTTATGCTGTTTGTATAATATAATTATGTGTTTATCCCATTAGATTAAATATGAAGGTTTTCATGAGGAGAAGTATGGAAAAAAACGTAATAAACATCCAAAATTTGACAAAGACTTGTGGTCACGAGCTGAGGGCAAGAATAAAGGAAAAGTGTACGGGTTAGGCAATGATAGTGATCCGTGTGTACATAGCAGAGAATACACTGAGGTATTTTTAATCCTTTTAGACTAATAACTTTTGTGCGTCTGTATCGTTTCCCGCTTTATGTTTGTTTGGTTTGAGATGCTTGTTTTTTATTGTTAGGTTTGATGCTCTTAAATTAGTGAGAATGTTAAGGAATTTCATAATGATTTGATTACACCTTCTTTACGGGTTGTTTCATACAAAAAAATGTTTTTAAAATTAGGTATAATTTCTTTCTTAATATGTAAACAAACTGGAACATGCTATTTAGCTTCTAGCACTTGAATTGTAGCTCACAACTGTATTTTGTTTTCTTTGCAACCAACTTGACCCATTATTACTTTTCATTAATTCGGATTTCTTGATTCTATTCATTGGTTGTTTTGTAGATTGAAAAGTTGAACTTAGTTATCAAGGAGCTCATTAAGGACAAAGATGAAGAAAAAGAAAGGTTTAATGGAATTATTGCGGGGTTGTTGGCTGACAAAGAAAAAGATAAGGTGGATAAAGATGCGTTGCTTGATAGGATGTCATAAATTGAAGCTATGTTAACAGCTACAGTTCGAAGATAGGCTGTAAACACTTGGTTTTGAATGTTTAGATGTTTATCTTATTAGGGTAATTTTAGTTAGTTTATATTTTAGTTGGATTTTATTATATGCTTTTGAAAACAAGATGTTTTATATAAATTTGGGATTTTATTATACTTTTTTATATTATTTTTAGGTTTATTGATATGTAATTTTGATGAAAATAGCATGGAGAAAAAAAATCTAAATTAAAAACCAATATTCGAGTAATCAGTAAATGGTAGCAAATGGTTGCAATTGTGTAAAAAATGGTGGCAATATCAATGGCTAAATGGTATCAAAACTCGCAAATTGTGTGAAAAATGATGGCTAAATGGTGGCAATATCGGTGCTAATTGGGGGCAATATATGGCTAAATGGTGGCAATATCGGTGCGAAATGGTGGCGATATAGGTGGCTAAATGGTAAATGGTATGGCTAAATGGTGGCAATATCGGTGGCTAAATGGTATCAAAAGGTGCAAAAACCGATGGTTAAATGGTGGCAAATCAGTGGCTAAATGGTATGAAAACGCGTCACAACTCGGTGGCAAACAAGGTGGAGCGTAGCAAACATGAAGTGGTGGCAAATAATTTTGACCAATTTTGTGGTGGTAAAATAAGGTAGCAAAATATAAAAATGGTGGCAATTTGGTGGCATTAGGGCAATTGACACGGGTGTTTTTGTCACCGTATTTTCGGTGGCAAACTGGTGACAATAAGGAAATTGCTACCATTTTGTAACCAAAAATTACATGACAAAAACCATGTTTTCTAGTAGTGTTTTTTACGTTAAAAAGTTTACGGTTTATGTAAAAAAGTTTACGGTTTAATTTTTTTTACAAAAACTTTTTTACGCAAAAACGAACGCACCCAGAAATCGCAAACTCGGTGAAGCGTCTCAGATATATTGTTATCATCATCGACGCCTAAAATTAAAAAAAAAACCCAACAAACAAAAATCAAAAGAACGAGTGGATTCTAGAAAAAAACCGAAGTTTTGGCTCAGAATTTCCGATAATCAGAGGCTGCAAAATGGGGTTGCAGGTTCAAAAACCTACCTTCCACCAACCTTGCCGCGCCAACGTCAGTTTTTTTTTTTTTTTTTTTTTTGCATCATCACCGCCGATTCAATAAGGCACCAGATTCAACCGATTTAAACATCCAAAAGGAACAAGAACATCAACCAACACATATTCAAACAGATTCAAAAGGCAAACAGATTCAACAGAATCAAAACCCCCAGATTGAAGCAGATAAAACATACCATCAAGAAAGTCATACCCCACAAAGTTCATCAGACAAAATATCATCAAGATAAAACATACCATCAAGATTCAAAAATTTCAACAGATTGAAGCAGATAAAAAACATACCATCAAGATTGTTCATCAGACAAAATATCAAAAGAAACCCTGCCAAAAACAAACCATCATCTCGAGCACCCACCACCTCCGACCACAAACACCCACCACATCACAAACCCACCTTCACTAACCACCCACCATAAACAACCACATCACCCTTCAAAGACCGCCTCCCCTAACCCACCATAACAACCACATCACACTTCACCCTTCATCTGCTAACCCAAACCTCCGCCTCAACAAAAACCCACATCACCCTTGATGCTAATCGGCAGTCGCAGGTGGTCACTCGGTGGTCACCAATGTGATTCTAATTGGAGGTAGAGGTTGGTTATCAGTGGTCTGCCGGAGATTTGACATCAGTGGCGATATCGGACCTCAGCTGTAGATGGGTAGGGTGGTCGTTCGCCGGTGGGTGTCGGCGACAAGAGAAGAGATGGTCGACCGTGGTGATGGATTATGATTTTGGGGTTTCTTTTCTTAGTGCAGAGGATTTTGAAGGATGAAAATGGTGGATTATGAGAGAGGAGAGAAAAAAAAGAGAGATGATATATAAAAGCCTGCCATGTTTATTAATGAGGTGAGATAGAGGGATTAGACATATGGGGTAAATGACCATAATACCCTTTGGGTTGTCAAATTCTGATTGGTTGAAAGTGGTTCTCGCGGTTCTTACAACTGGAGGTGGTTCTTATTTTAGCGGCTCCCTATATATATATATATACAGTTGAATAAAGACTTGAATAAAAGATAATCTACGAAATTATCATAACCTACGGGATTAAACATAGTGCTAAGGTCTACGGGACCAAGAAGACCCTTGGGTCATAAATAGAAAGAAACAAACTGTTGGGTTTCACCTTAAAAAGGTGGAAATCTAAAGAAATAGCCCATGAGACTAAGCGAAAGAACCTACGGGTCAATAGGAGAAAGCGAGGGAACTTGCTACGATTCCTTGCATAAAATGAGAACGGAAAGGAATAAATTATGGGTTGCCAATTTCCTTGAAATGAGTAATTGACTTAGTTAAAAAAAAAAGACGTTAAACTAAAATTTAGTTGTAGTAAGAAACAACGTTTTAACAAATATGAATATTATAAGATGTAATCAGAAAACGCACAAAAGGCCGGGTTGGCGATGAGATATGCCCGAATGACGGGGTGTGAAGTGACGGCGACTAATCAGTCTAACCAATAAAACCTTTCAGAGTCAGAAAAGTGTTACGACTTATACAAATCGCTAGTCGAAATGAAATTAGCTTGAAGTAAACACATTGAAGAATAAATATGATCGAGTGATTAGATGAAAACTCGGTCAGATAAGTGAACGGAATACGGAATGCAAGATGAAAGCAATGGCCTATGAGGCTATACATGTAAAAGGCGCATATGTTAACGGGACTTAAAATAAACCCAGTCATAAATTCCCCGAACCCACTAAATTAACTAGGAATATTTAATCTAGTTAATTAGTGGGAATATTGTTAAAAATAATTAGGTTGTGACCTAATTAATAACAAATCAAACATGAGGGACCAAAATAGGGTAACTTGAAAATGATTTTTATAAAACTAAATAAAACAACACAACACACACACAAGAGTGTGTGTGGTGCGTGCTCTGGAATCGACCAGGAAGGGCTCCAAGGAGCCAAAACCCTAACTCAACCAAATTCAACAAATTGAAGGTCGATTTGTGCCTCAAATCAATGCATGAACGCGAATTAACAATCACCCAAGCTAGGGGATCGTAAGGTATGTCGAATTTTTGAGATTTATGAAGTTGTGAAAATTTATCAACATCACAAGGTGCGAATTCAGTATGAATCATAGAAGTTATGGCTGAATTTGAGATGTATGATTGCTTAGGAACAAGCCCTAAGTGAAGATTTAGAATAAATTGCTATGATTTAGGTGTTAGGTTGAATTACCACACCTACCTATGTGGGTTTTGATAATATGATGAAGTTAAGGTTAAATTTGTGTTTAGAATCATCATATTGAATAATGAAATCAAGTTACTCGAACAAATTGTAAGTTTGAGTAATTGTTCATAAATGGTTGAAATGGGGTTTTAAACACCATGAAGAAATTTGGTAGCTATGTTCATGAAACTAGGTGTATAAGATCATGTTATCTACTAATTGATAGATAGGACTTGATTATATTAGGTGTTCGGGTGAACACTAGTGGTATGATAAAACGGGTTTCACTCGTATATGAGAAACCCTTAGTTCTTGCGAAATGAATGAATACATTAGTCTTGATAATCGCTTGAACTAATTAAAGTGATTGAAATGTGATAAACGTGGTTAGAACTTTGGTTAAAACGGTGGCCTAAAGATAACGCCTACCGGGTAATTAAAGAATGCAAAAACTAGTTGACGAACTCAAATATGCATTTAGTATACTAATGGGCTTTTGACTTTTAAAAAGTCAAACTGACCTACGATGTGATGAATGATAATTAGATATAGAAATGCGTAAGGTGGAATAATCGTATTAAGTCATGATTAAACTAACCACCTTGTGAATGATGAATAATAGTTGGTGCTTAACAAGCTAGGTGAAGCTTGGGGAGAAAGCGGGTCAAACGAATCAAGAAGGAAAAGAAAAGTGTAGCTTGGATGCGAGGTAAGTAAAACTTACACCCTTTTGTAGGACACGTGTTTATTTTATAAACTATAAATGCGAAAGATGTAATACCCAAAATAAGGGTTCCGACACTATTGATACAAGTCGGAACAAGTATAAATGATAAAAACCATGGTTTATGGTAAACGGGGCAAATGGGTGAATTTGGAAATTTAAAACCATGTTTTTATTCAAATTTATGTAAATGTTTGGTCTTATAGTCCAAACGGGTCAAATGGTGATGAAACACCATTTGACAATATCGACTAATGTGATTGTCAAGTCGTATGTTATCAGGAGCGATTAGCAATTTGGATAATTGCGACGCCATAGAATATTGGTTAATTAACGCGAGGTATAAAACGGGTCTATATGTTGACTCGAGCCAGGTACGCATATATATAGATTTATGGTTAAAAATGCAATGTTGGTCAAATACCTTAGCAAAAGGACCTATGTCGTAAAAGGAGGAAATAAGTTGACGAAAATGCCCTTGATAGGTAAATCGGGCAAACGACCCTTAGAGGTCGTTTAGATACTAGTATTATCATTTTGTAACTCTTAGACTCATGTAAGAGTTGTAGGCATCAACCTTGGGGGTCAAATGCCCATGAACGGGTCAATCATGTAAAATGACTATCCTAAGGGTAAAAATTAGGAATGCGGTTCATTATGTTAAATCCACCACAAAAATAGTTGTGGTGGAATATAAGAGGCTATTTAAAAGTGAGAATACGAAGTGTAGAAAGAGAAGAGAGAGTTTGATGCTTAAATGTACATAATTCGCTCTAAACGGGTCAAAATAAGAACTTGAGCGTAAACGGGTTTTATTATGTAAGAATCCCGTGATTTGCAAAATAAGAACTTGAGCGTAAACGGGTTTTATTATGAATTTCATGAGTTTAAGGATCAAATAAACATGTTTAGTTGATAAAAATCGAACGGGTCAAAATTTGGTAAAAAGGGTAATAAGCCGAAGACTTAAAAGTCTGAAATTTTGTTAAACCGGATGTTGGATTTTGACTCCATAATGTGTAGAATCAAATTACAGTCACGTAGGAAGAAACGGTAGGTCAAGCGGATTGAAAGATATGAAAGTTTTCGTGTCAAAAACGGCAAAATTGGAATGGGCTGGTACAGGGGCCACCGTAACTTACGGTGCCCACCGTAAGTTACGGTGGAGCTGATATCATTACGCCAGTTCTCTACTGAGTTATGGTGGAAACATATCAAATCAGGGGCCACCGTAACTTACGGTGACCACCGTAAGTTACGGTGGAGGCCGGATTTGAATCCTTGCTTCTAGGATCAAGGGGTTAATATTGGGATTCCCTGATTTTTCTTTAATTCTATGATTCAACCCATATATATTTAATTATCAAAACTAACTTTTAAGTTGGTTTTGAATACAGATGAATGTCGAGAGCCCCGGATGAAGATCAAGTGTCGAGCAAGAACCGAACACGCGTTAAATGAAGCTTCCGCAAGTTGTTTCGTTGTTATTCTAAAACGATGAATTAAATTACATTATGTTGTTTTGCTTTCAAGTTTGGTAAAGTTTTAATAAATCCGTATTTGAGCATGAATGTCTAAATATAAATACTCGGTAATTGTGATTTATTTAGTGAAAATCGCAAAACAAATTTATGGTTGTTACATATTGTTTGGACTGATGCATTACTACCCGAACAGTTTGAAACCGAATGGGGTGTTATATTGGCTGATTTTGATTTGGTGAATCATGAATGGTTACAGTCAATTTATCAGATTAGGGATACATGGATCCCTGCGTACTATCGTGATGAACACATGTCTGGGCTGATGCGTACTTCATCACGTTCGGAGAGTGAGAACCATTTCTTTGGGCAGTTTTGCAACCCGAACTGTACGCTTGTTGAATTCTTGGGGCATTTTGATTCTGCATTTGAAGCCCAAAGACACGAGCACAGGAAGAATGATCACAATACTAGGCACACGAACTCCCAAATATTTGCAAAAGAGTTTGTCTTAGAACAACAGGCGGCAAACATATACACACGGACAATTTTCTTCGATGCGCAACTTGAAATTCAGACAGCCATTCACAAGTGTGGTGTTGGAAAATGGGATGAAAGAGAGGATAACTTTGTGAACTTCTCTATGAAGGACTTTTCTCAAACGTGTACTACATTTTTTCAGGTAACCATAGAATGTAACAATTGTTTGTTTATAATTTTTCTTGTACATGGTGTTTTATCTTATAGTTTTAATTGAGTATATATTTTTGTTCTCATTTTTTTTTTGTTTTTATGTATTAGGTTATGATGCGGCAGCTAGCCATGACCATGAGTTGTTCATGCAATAGGTATGAACAGTTTGGGCTTTTTGCGCGCACATTTTTTGCGTTTTGCGGTTTCTTGATATCAGGAAGTTCCCTGAAAGGTATATAATGCGACGGTGGACCAGGGAAGTTGTTCCTAATAGTGCTCCTGGAGCGATATTAGGGATTAGTGAAAGTGATGATCGGTACCAGCAAGTTAATGGTGTTGTACGGGAGATAACAAGGTCAGCCGAGTCTCTTATTAACAGGTTGGTTCATAACTTTGATGCGTTGTGCGCTTTCAGGGACCATGTTGTCCAGTATCAATCGACGGCTGATCAGGCAGTCGTAAACGCACCCCTAGGAGTCGTCGCGATAGGTTTGCTGAAATAACTGGATACACCCAAGAAACACCTGTAACTGTTCGCATACCGAAAACCACTAGATTTAAAGGTATGGGCAAGCCTTCGAGAATGAAGAGTAATCGTGAAATTGCCATTAGTCAATCTGTTAAGAAAAAAAAGGGTCGTGAATATAGCAATTGCAAACGTCGGGGGCATAATATACGTACCTGCTCGTACCCGGCAAGGGAAAAGAACGACGACTCCTCAGAAAGTGATGAAGCGGCGGGTGAAGGAGATGACGAAGAGGAGCTAGAAGATGAAGAGCAGGAGTAGTTGATTACTAAATTATGCATACTTGAGCTATTTTTTCTTTTTTTTAATGACGTTTACTTTTTTGTTGGATTCCTTGTGTTGGATTTTATAGATTTTGAACTTGTCTTTTCTTTCATGTTGGCCATGAATGGGAAACATAATGCTTTTTACGTTGTTTTTTCTTAAATTCGTTTATCATATTCTAAATATAGTGTTTTATATTGAATTGTAGTGTTATATTATAGGTTCGATTTCACATAACATGAATCAAATGTGACCATGCTGGTAATCTGTATTAAATGCAGTATTAGACATGGTGTTATTGTGCTATACAGTTAGTTTAAAGACTTACATTTACTTATAGTGTTTTATATTTAATTATAGTGTTATATTTTATGATTTTGTAGGTTGTCAAGATGAAAAGAAATTGTCATTTTTTTAAATTGATTTAAATGAATTCTTTTTTTATAATATAGTGTTTTATATTTAAATGTAGTGTTATATTATAGTTTCAACTACCACAACAATAATAACATGAATCAAACACTTACATGTTGTCACATTATACCTGCAGTGTTTTATACTGAATTATAGTGTTATATTATAGAAAATAGACCATTACCATCACTTTGTACAGTGTGTTCCGTTTCCCAGACAAAATGAACCAGTCTAATATCTAAATTAAAACATGTATCAAAACATATCAGAACCAGGCTAATATCTAAAATAAAACATGTATCAAAACATATCAGTTTTAACGAAACTATGTGCTATTCTTCATTCAATCGAGACTCGATCCTTTCCTTTGCAGTTTTAGCATTTTCCATTCTTTCATCTTCACTCAAATTTGCGTACTCATGTACTTCTTTCTCCATATTAGATCGCAGTGAGTTTACGTCACTTAACAAGATTTTTGATAAGTACTTTATTCGCAACTCACATAGTTCTTTCGATTGATCTTTCAACACCTGCCCCATGATGTCTCGCTCTGGCGATAGCCCGCAGTTCCATTCGCGCACACTTGTCCCTAGTGAACAGAAATACAAATCAAATTAGCGTACATGCCCGTTTCAACTTTAATAATTAAACTATAATTACAATAACACCTTTAAAAGTCTCCATATGATGCATGACGAATATTCCACAATCAACGCCATTATACAATGTTTGCCACAGGAACTTCAGACTAACCGGTGATGTTGATCGCAATTTTTTTGCTATAGCAGGCGAGTGGTTTTTGACATATGAGCAGAATGCATTGATCTGTAAAATTTACGACGTCAAATGGGGTTTTTTAAAAGTTATAGATATTGTATGTCAACTATTATTTTACTGTTAGTGTTCTTACAACTTTTTCTACGTAGCCGCTGTATCGTATGTTGATAGGGACATCACCCTCGATATTGTCGATCACCAATATTTGGTATTGTGCTAGATTGAAGAACACTAGAATGTAGTGTTTATTATACAGCACCGGCACGAATACCATTTGGAAGTTTCTGATGTCCATGCTATCTGTCTGGCCTAATATTGCTTCTATCCCGCTACAGAACTTCGAGATTCTGTGTTCCTCGGTCCCTTCAAAATCAGTTGTCACCTGTTTTATAATAAATCACAGATTTAAGTTGATTTAAGTTCCTCGGTCCCTTCGATATTTTGACAATATTCAAAAACTGTTTTGTATTGTTACATGGTGTTGTAGTGTTATAAGTTGGTTTAGTTTTATAAAGGCATAATATTTAGTTTCATAGGATATATATGATGGTTGAATGCAGTCTATAGTGTTATAAATAGTTTTTTTCTT
>JARYGA010018119.1:0-44302 GCA_030545235.1 Helianthus tuberosus
AACCTATACCTGTTCCATCAGAAAACACATCCTCGCCATCTTTGTTTTTCCCTATAGGTTTAGGAACAATATGCTGCAAAACAAAGCTTGCTGATTTATAGCTATTAATCTTCAACTGGATTCGTTCATTCTCAATTTCAACTTCTTGAACTTTAAGTTTCAGTTTAGCAATTTGATCCAGTTGTTCATTAATCGATTCTTCTTTTAATCTCAAAACAGCTCTTAGATGTTCATTTTCTTTAAATGTTTTGCCATTACGATCATCACTATCTTTGACAATGCTTTTCAATTTCTCAAACTTTTCAGAAATTTGACGGTTTTCAAGAATTAACTTTTCATTTTCAGATTTTATTTTGTCACGTTCAGTTTTATCATTTTCAATTTGAGCCGTTAATTCTTTAATCCATTCAGTTGAAGCTCTTACAATTTTGTCACGATCGAGAATCTGATCTTCAACATTTCTAACCTTTTTTGTCAGATTCTGATTTTTTTCATTGTTAAGATACGTGACAGTGCTACAAAAATTGCATTGTTTGGTGCAATTTTTGCAGTCAGCATTTCCATCAATCTTGTTACCTGACGCATTTGTTGACACACTTTGACTGACTGATCCCTTTGACTCAGTAACAGAATTAGGATCTACCTCAAGTGCTTTTGCAGCTAGCACTTTGTCAGCCATCACTCCCAGGTTTTCAGCTGTTAACTCTTGCGTAGTATCAATTATGCCTGTATCAACTTGTTTTTCTTTCTTCTCTTTCTCCTCTTTCTCCTTTCTCTCTTTCTCTTTCTCTTCTTCAATCATTTTCGAAGTTGGAGTTCCCCACCATTTGTGTTGCCAGTACTCATCATCTTCTTTGTATTGCTGAATTATGGCTTCGATATCAAGTGTACTATCATCAATTGCAATATTTCCATACTCATCAAGATAACACTCTCTGTCTGGATCCCATCTATTTGCTCTTCTTGCTTCCAGAAAGATACGAGAAATTCTAATGATTTTGTTTTCAGCTATCATTTTTCTATATCTATACTTTTGGTCTTCAGTTCGATCGTCTTTCCATGGCTTAGGATCATCATTTTTCGCCATGAATGCGTAACCAACCGCATCTTCTTCCGGTAGAACCTCTTGACTCCAGTCATAACCCTCATCATCGTAAATCACCGCAAGAGCTCTAGATTTATCTTTGTTGTCTTCAACTTGCTTCAATCTAGGCGGCTCGTATTTATTCTGATGATAAATTGCCTTCTTGTAGTAATCATCTCTGAAAGGGTTCTCCGACTCATCAGCATAAGCGTTTCGGCATTCTCGTTTGAAGTGACCCTTCTGCTTACACTTGAAACAAGTCACCTTCGATTTATCGAACCCCAGCTTAGTAGAAGCACCACCAATTGTTTTTCTGCCAGTGATTTCCATGAATCTTTGTGCACGACGAACAACACTTGCCATAGCCCAACGAATATCGATCAGTTCCATTTCCTCCGGATCAATCTGATCGTAATCTTCTTTCGTCAGATTTGTATTGCCAATCTTCCCAGCTACCAATCCTTCATATGATTCCAACACTGATGCTAGAAAGATCATCTGCTGCTTGGCCGATTCTTCGTCAAAGTTCTGAGCATTCTTCAAGTCTATTGCGATGTTACATTGAAAACGATTCTTTGCATCAGAATGACTTTCAGAAGATGCAGATCCACTGTGAAAACCACTATGACTTCCACTGCTTTGACCACTTTGATTTTCTTTGCCAGCAGTCGACACATTTCCAACAGAGAATGCAGTTTTTGGAGAAGTAGCTTTCGGCATCATGCTCTTTGGATAATACAAATCCAAATTCTGATGGTAAGATGAGTGATTAACTTTGTACGTCTTCTTCAACTCCAACTCATGGCTTTCAAGTTTCTCAATCAGCAAATCTAATGTCAACTTTTCTGGTTCTTTGATGGTATTCTTCAGCATCAGCGCATAATATCTCCAATCCATCTCGTCAGGCAACGAATCGAACAATTTGTCGATAAGATCTTCTTCAGGAATGTCGATATCATGTCTTACTAATTCCAGCTTCAGATGACCGAACCTTTCTATCATTTTACATACTGACTCATTCTTAAGACAACCAAACAGATCAAATTCTTTCCTAAGAAGTTTCTTTTTGTTTTTCTTAATTTCTTGACTACCTATACATTTCTTTTCTAACTTTTCCCAAAGATCTTTTGCATTTGAATAGTCGATAAGTGAGATTATGTCTTCCCGGACTGACTGGAATAATAATGCCACACACTTTTGTTCAGCTACAAACGATTCAATCTCCTCAGCTGCTCTTAAAGTTTCACCATATTTCTTTCCATGTTCATAACCGTTTTTCAAACTCTTCCAGCTAGGAAATGCGAATGCCATCAACCAGTCTTCGAACTTTCTGGACCACCTACTGTACTCCTCAATAGCCATTAGCTTTGGGGGTTTATTGAACGTTCCGAATGCGCTTTCAGATTCCCAAGCTTCCTTTTTCTTTTCTTTCGGAGTATTCTCGTTCTCATTCGTATTGTTGTTGTTTGTAGAAGTATCATCTCCCGAGTTTCCTGCGAATGCGTACATATCACTAAACGGGTTCATGAAAATATCATCCATCTTGAACGTACCTGAAAAATGAGTCAAACACTTAGAAAATTTTTAGGTTTTGAAAAATTAACAAGTTCAAGCGAAATACTTGAAGTTCTCAGCTTCAAGCGAAATCAGTACAATAAAACTGTTCAAGCGAAATCAGTTAGCAAAACTGATTCAAGCGAAATCTGCTATTTCGCTTCAACAATACAATCGAAATCCAAATCTGTTTCAAGCGAAACTAACTATTTCGCTTCAAAGGTTTTCAAGCGAAATCCAGCAACAACTATTTCGCTTCAGCAGTTTTCAACCGAGACCAACTATTTCGCTTCAGATATTTCAAGCGAAATAGTCCAAAAAGTCAGATCTCAAGCGAAATCAATCTAAATCCTTCGAACACTTTTCAAGCGAAACCCTGTTTTAGGTCAATTTTATCATGTTTTAATCTGAAATTCAGTCCGAATCTTTGTAGGCTTTGTTAATACTACGTTTTACACGTTATACTCGAAAATTAGACCATTTCGACCGTTGGAACTTGTTCAGATCTGAAAAATGTAAAAAGAAATGAGTAGAAAGAAGATAATCCGCTGCTATGGTATGAACTCCTCGTCCTGAGCTCTGATACCACTTGTTGGACCGTTGTACGACCTCTAAAAGTCAGTTAAGGCGTTCATCCTTGAATACAAAGGCGGAATCAATGTATACAAAGTCATAACAGCTTTGTTCCTCTTAATTTTTCTTCTATTAATGCCTTCTGAGTCTTTACAATGATTTTCTGACAAAAGTTCAGCAGCACCTCGACTCACATACAAATACAACTGATGTCGCTTCAAATGATCTAACCTCCTATTTATAAGGAACATGATTTCGCTTGAGGCTCAAGCGAAATCTATTATGTTGATTTCGCTTCAAGCAATCACATACCCTCTCAAGCGAAATCTTGTGTTTAACACATAAAAACCCTAACTTAAACCCTATTGTGTGATCAGTCAAACAATCCTAGACACAAGACTTGATAATGACGTAATCAGCAGACATTTAGTGCACCAACAAAGGGTTTAAAGTTTACCAGCTAGATGTCAAGTCGGCTATCCTGCATGGCAAAGTGAAAGAGGAGGTCTACGTCGGTTAGCCACCGGGCTTCACCGATCTGATTCATAAAGACAAGGTCTACCTCTTGGACAAAGCTCTATATGGATTGCACCAGGCCCCGAGAGCCCAGTATGAGACGCTCTCTCAACACTTGCTTTCCAACGGCTTTATCCAAGGAAAGGTGGATGCCTCTCTCTTCACAAAGGGGGTCACTGGACATTTGCTGATCGTGCAGATTTATGTTGATGATATAATTTTTGGGTCTACAAACGAGGAACTCGGCAAAGAATTCGAAGCAGTGATGAAGAAGAAGTTCGAGATGTCGTCGATGGGTGAGATGAAGTTTTTCCTTGGGCTACAAGTCAATCAAATGCCGGAAGGGACCTTCATACATCAAACAAAGTACGTCCACGACGTTCTAGATAAATTTGGGATGTCAGAGACTACACCTATGTCCACCACGTTAGCAACTAATCACGGTACCAACCCTGATCTCACCGGAGAGAAGGTCCACGAGACGCTATACCGTTCGATGATTGGTTCGCTGATGTACCTCACTGCATCTCGTCCCGACATAATGTACCCTACCTGCCTCGCAACCCGTTATCTGTCGAGTCCTAGATCGTCACACATGGTTATCGTCAAAAGAATTCTAAGCTACCTGAGAGGAACCCCAAGCTTGGGGTTGTGGTATCCAAAAGACGGTGATTTCAAGCTTGAAGGCTACTCTGACTCAGATTTCAGATGCTGCAAACTCATTTCAAAGTCTTCTACAGCAGGATGCCAGTTTTTCGGACCACGTCTGGTAACTTGGCAATGTAAGAAGCAGACAACCATTGCACTTTCAACGTGTGAAGCAGAATATGTCTAAGCAAGCAGCAGCTGTTCTCAGATTCTGTGGATCCAACAGCAAATGCGGGATTACGGTTTTCAATTTCTTACTACTCCTATCTATGTAGATAACGAGGTAGTAATCAACATAACAAAAAACTCGGTACATCACACTAAAACTAAACACATAAAAATTCGACATCACTTCATCTGAGATTGTTTCGAGAAGAAGTTGATTTGAATTGAAAAAATCGACACCGACGAACAAAAGGCAGGTTCACATACAAAACCGTTTGATAAGTCACGTTTTCAATACTTATTAAAACTAAACGGTATGAAACTTTTGTCGTCAGGGGCAGCAATAGTTGGCGTTGATGAGAAATCCACAGCAGAGGACGTCGAGAAGCAATCTGCTATGGTTTGTCGCATTTTTCATTGTTTTCGTTTTTAGGGGGAGATAGTGTTATTCAGAAATTTCAAAAACATTGAAAACTGCAAAAATACAAAAACAATAGAAATTTCAAAATGTAAAAAACAATAGAAAACCCCAAAAAAAGTTTGTGTAAAAAGAGGAAATGATAGTACATCAGCTAGATTGTCAAGGTACGCTAAAGAATTGTGGTGATTTAAAGTGTTCAACAGTCTCACTGATGATGCGTTGATAGGTTTTTACACATATAGTAAACTTTTTCGGGATATAAATCTAAAATTTATATCTTGCTTATTTCGCGGGGAACATTTCTCGGATATATAGGTAACTCCTGAAATCTTGTTTGAAAGATTACCTGCTTTTGAGATACGAGGTCGATATACTTAATGATATCTGGGGTATTATACCAGGACTTCTGATATTGCGGAAGCAATGGCCTAGTCCTCGTATAATACTTATGTGCATTAAAATAAAGCTTTCCCTCAGCATAAAAATTGATAAATATTGGAAAATACAAATCAAGTGTTGTTGTAAAGAAGATCCCTAAGTGGGACACACCCAAAGTCGAGCCATCATCTCTCAGTCTGAACAGCAGTTCTATCCTGAGCTCTCATGGTCTCGCACTACCCTGAAACAGATATCAATATAGTATATTCACCTGTAAGACTGAATATAGGGAATCTGGATACGAGAGTATATTCTGAGGTGGGACACGCGAATAAGTTAAGTGCTTAAAACACTAATCCGTATCCTGATTTAGTTGAACTTTGTGTGAGAATTTAAGTGGATCAGTATATCGACAATCTAGGTGAACTGTTTAAAACTTAGTGTGTAATAAGCTCAACGGTGTTTGTGACACATCGGTAGCTGATATGATCCTCTAACACGACTCATGAAAAGACATCTGTAAATAGTTTACTGTTATTCCATTTTAGCTTAAACCCAAAAAGATTTTCAGTGTGTTTTAATATAAACTTTCTAAAATCCAAAAAGATTTTATTTCTGCTTTAGTTTTGACAAACCATTGTGGAAAGCTGATCTTCGGAATCTTGCATGCGATGCAGAAAGTTTTTGCTGAACGACTGGGTTGGGTGCTAATCTAAAAGTTGGGAATCTCAAAAGTCAAACAAGTTCATTAATTTGACACTTGTATTTTTCAAAAAGTTTGAACGAAATGTCAGTTGGTTCATTTTGGGTCAACCAAGGTCATTAAATTGGACTTGGTAGACAAATTGAGTACCCAGGGTCATTAACTTGGACCTGGATACTTGAGTGGATGTTTAAAACTGACCAAAAATGATAAAATTTGAAAAGCTTGAAAAAGTTAGAAAATTTGAAAGGTTGAACTGATCGAATGATCATCCGATCAAATGACCATCCGAGTGGTGGTCACCGTATATAAGGGTCAACATGCTTAGTCAAAGTCATTCGAACGGTTCACCATCCACCACTTTCACACATTCTCTCTCAACTATTCTTGATTTTTGAGCATATTCTTGCCTATCCACTTACATAGGATTGTTGGTTAGCACATCACTCGCTATGGGAAAGGTAAATTTCACTAATTTCACCGTTAGATTTGTTGTTATTGATGTTTGTTTGGACCGACGGTGCTGACATAGGGAATAACATAGATCTCGGCTTGTTTGGATGTTATTTGTACAAATTGAACTTAGATTCTTGTATAACGACCTTAGATTTTAGGATTCATCAGACCAATTTCATATAAAACACCTTGGATTTGAACTTAGAAAGATTAAAGGGCGTCGGCTGCGGACACACTCTTTCTTAAATCTAGGCCAAATTAGAGACTTTTGGTAGAAAATAAACATAGGGTTTTGATTATTGGCGAATTTTCTGAGAGAAATTGTATTCAATTTTGATAAATCTTGAAAATTTTTGATCTGATGTGTTGAAGTGTTCAAATATTCAAACTGATATTCATCTTCAATCGAATGATCATCCGATCGGATGACCATCTGATCACTACACTTCATTGTTTGAATGATCCTAAATGTTTATCTGTTTGAGTGATTTTAATTGTTCATATTGTTCTTCATGTTCATCGAATGATCATTCGATTGGATGACCATCCGATCGGATGGCCAGCCGATCCATCTCACATCACGTTTGATTAATTCTTTGAGTGCCTAACTATTTGTTACTCGAATGATCATCCGATCAGATGACGATCCAAACCATTACATCATCAAAATTCATTGTGCTTATTAGTATAAGACTCATCCGAACGGATAACCATCCGGCCGAATGGTCATTCGTCACTTCAGTACTGTATAGGGTGAAAATGTGTTAGAAATTTTTTTAAGATTTTTAGATTTTTCACTTTGTACCATATGTCTTGAATTGCGTGCATATTTTAACAATGATATTTTTTTCCAGGCAAGAGCTTCTGATTTTCACCCGAAGCACAACATATACTGCATCCTGAATGAAGACTTCCTGAACATTGAGCCATTCAAGGAAGTTGCACCATTTTTGAGAGAGAGCAGAATCTATAAGGCTTTGACAGAGAAGCATAGATGTTATGAATCACATGTTAGAACTTTCTGGAATGTAGCATGTTATGATGAGAAAGATGATGCGATTCATTCTGCCATTAAGATTAAGGACGAACAGAAGAAAGATTATTGAGAAGCGTCATTCAGAATCAAAAGAAAAGGGAGATGATGATGAAGAGGATGAGGAATTGGAAGATTTATACAAAGATATAGATGATTATGATGGTGATGATGATGATGATGGTAATGATGATGATAATGATGATGATGATAATCAGGGGGCTACAGGGTTGATGCTTGTGAAGCATTTAGGTCCGAATACTCTTGAAGACTTTATGAACGATGAGTTGAATGAACAACAAGAAGAACAACATCATGAAGCTTCTTCTTCTGGAAAACAACATGCTGGTGATCAGGTATTTCTTACACTTCCCAAAGTTATTTATTTACATAGAGAGGTTGAGGGGGAGTTGGAAAAGAACAGGACACGAGAGTCCGTGTTAGAGGAGTTGGGTATGGAAGATGGAAAGTTTAAGTTTGATATTGAAGATGAGATTCCACCTACTCCTGACAGAGAATACACTTTCAAGTTCGTGAATGAAGCAGAAAACTTCAAAGATGTGATCAATGAGGAAGGTTCTGATATTTCCAAAGAAGATACACCGTTTCACTATTCTGGAGTGGATGACGACTTTCCTACCTTAACTGAACTATTTCAATCTCACAATGAAGATGAAGTGAGAAGGAATGTAGTAGAAAGGTTCTCAACAGAAGGGGTTCCTAAGACTGTACCACAGGAAGATCTTCTTGAAGAAAGGAAGCGATGGTTCAAAGTAATGCCGAAAGAAAGAAAGTGCAAAAGGCTACTTCAATACTTCACTGATCATCCAGATAAATCTCTGGGTGATATTCTTTCATGGTGCTACTTAGAAGATCTGAAAGTATACGCTATTAGAAAAGAGTTCGGGGTTCAGTATTTTGAGTTTTTATCTGATATCAAAACATTGCCGTTGTGGGATGTAGAGGAGCTGGTGCAGACCAAGAATATAAAGCAATTCTATTATGGTCTAGAGGTTAAAATTCATGATAAAAGGCTGTGGAATTAAATCAAGTTGCAAGCAAAAGATAACTTTCCAGATTGGAAGCCATACAACCCGAAAAAATTGTGAAAGTTGATCCTATAACGGGCGAGAAAGATATTACTTTGAAAATCAAACCACCAAGGTGCTTAAAGAACATGCCGCTTCGAGCTATGGAGCAAGACTTTCATGAAGATTTTAAGAGTTGGCTCTACAATCAAAGCACAACAGAAGCAATAATTACTCTTTACGATGCGAAGACGGGAGATTGCAAACGCATTCACGTACTAGATCCAATGTGGTTAGTTAACTGCTCAAAGAAAGACATTAACTGCTTGTTCTTCAACAACATTATCTACAATGAACCAGATAAAGTACAAGCTCTGCTATATCTGAAAATGGTTAATGTATGCTTCGTGAAGGATATCAACTCTGGGAGATAGTGGGAATCAAAGTTTAGGGATCTAGAGTTGGAAGAGTTTCTAAAGAAAGAGCGTAGAAGCAAAAGGTTTAAGAATATTGCAGATAGAGCTGCTCAATTAGGAAGAAGAAAGTTTGAAAGGCCACCAGATACTGATCAAACACCTATTGAATCTCAAGAAAATAAGATTCCTAGGTGGTGTAAGTCAAGAGACGGTGATCCTGAATATCGTAAGTGGTGGAACGAGACATGAAGACCTCTGAAGAAGAGAATGTTAGAAGAGAGGAACGGAGAGAGAAGAAGGAAGGCTAGAGAAATGAGACGCAACAGGAAAGCGTAATGAAGACTGTACAGGAAGGAAGACTGCAGCTACATCTAAGGGGGGAGTCTGTAGATGCAATATGTCTGTACCTTCTGTCTGTACTTAGTCTATATTTTGTCCTAGTTTGTGTCATTGTATAGTTTTGTTTATATTATCGAATCAGGGACGAAGCGTAGTTAAACATGTTTTATAAGGCCCATCCGATCAGATGGCTATGGCTCATCCGGACGGATGACCATCCGATCAGATGGCCATCCGGATGGTCCCTGATTCAGCCC
Organism: Helianthus tuberosus; assembly: GCA_030545235.1. NCBI lineage: Eukaryota > Viridiplantae > Streptophyta > Magnoliopsida > Asterales > Asteraceae > Helianthus > Helianthus tuberosus. The sequence continues at coordinate 9,572 of JARYGA010018119.1, forward strand.
GCCTATAAACAGGAGACTTAGGGTTCATTTGTAAGTACTAGTTGTTTTGGTTGTCTCTGAGGTGGAGCTCTATTCATTTCTCACCGGAACTTTGTATTTACACATCTTTGAAGGAGAATTGAAACTTTAAATGTTACAATCGTTGTTGATCTAATTCTAACATTGTATATGGATTCCGCATAGCTACAGTGATCGCAGATCTGACCTGAGTTGTTCAATCTAGAACCGAACTACCGGTCCTCACAAGACTGGGGTTCGGCATTTTCGTCCATAGACTGCTTCAAATGGTGCAGCGTTGATGTTGGTATGATAACTAATGTTGTAAGAAAATTCTATTAATGGTAAACGATCGTCCCAATTTCCTCAAACAGCCAAGCCCCAACTCGGAACAATGGCCCGAATTACATTCGAGAGCAATGGGCCGGATCTGATTCGTTTTATCTGAAACAGTGGGCCCTAATCCAAAACAGTGGGCCAGGCTATTACTTTAATGATTTGCCTTTTCAAGACAGAAAACATCTTTCTCAAAATCAACGATCCAACTAACCGAGCAACCTTTTGAGCATAGAAATATCATTAACAGAAAAAAATAAATCGATAATAGAATTATAATGGAGGGGTAACATAGGGAGAACCTGCCATGGGATCAAAACATTCTCGAACTGATTAAGGAACACTTTTTAGCTCGTTGCTTACTTGGACTGCTCCACGCAATTGTTAATATGCTTGTCCTCTTAAATCTAACGCTCAATGTTCAACTTTTAGCTTTATGATACGTTTTAGGTAGAATTATACTGAAACATCTGTGTGTCCCATTCCAAGGCATACCCCCACGATCAAGGTAAGCACAACGGTTCATTGTAGCAGGTGAGTATACTGAGATCATCCTTTTTATTTTTCAATGCCAGACTTCCTGGTGAACAGGTCAGTACTTCCGTACAGCAGAGAGACCAAGGAAGTTCTGACAAGGGCGAGACAGATACCTTAAACGGTACGAATTTAGCTATGATAGTTCATGGAATTCTCCTTCTTGTGAGATTTCTTCCGTTTTCAGGTTTTGGCCCTTTTTGTGGCTCTTTTAGCAAGATATACTGACTGTGCCCAGGTCTGCATATAGTCTGGATGCAACAGAGGGACAACTTTGATATCCCGGATGATTTATCAGTATAAAGACCCAAAACCTCAGATGTTGGCTATCTATCAACGCAGGATTTAAGACCATGAAATCATACACCGTTGGTCTGTTACCCACGAGATGTCCAGTCCATTATGTTTGTATCACTTTTGCTTCTTTTTGATTTTTGAACGGTAGACCTATCAACACATTGCAGTGGATCCTAGCCTGTTTAACATTGAAACCTTACGTGTGTCAATCAAGTTCTTTAACACGAAAGTTTATTTCATTTCCCAAGCAACTATTTCTCCCCCTCAAATGATGCGTATGTACATATTTTTTTATTATTTCTTTTTTTGCTTTTCTTCCCCTCAAACTATGCATATGTACATATATGTCCCCCCCTAAATTTATGCATCAAACATTATGCACAAATTTACTTATTTATTTACATTAATATAGAAACACTGGTTTTTTTATCGCTCATTCGGTGATACGCATCATTTTCAAAAGATCCACAAGCACATTGAATCTCGAGATGCTGACAGGTTTTGTAAAAAGATCCGCTGAATTTGCATCCGTGTGGATCTGTTTAAGTTTAAACAATCCTCTGTCAGAGCAATCTCGAATAAAGTGCACCTTGATATCAATGTGCTTGGTTTTAGAGTAAAAGACTGGGTTTTTGATAATCTAGATGACGGCATCATTATCAAAATAAGTAGTACAGTTTAGATAAGTCAAACCAAAATCCTTGAGCTGGTGTTGTATCCAAAGAACCTGAGAGCAGCAGGCAGCAGATGCTGCAACGCACTTTGCTTCCGCTGCAAATGTGAGTTGTTGCTTCTTGCATTGCCATGAGATGAGATTGTCTCCTAAGGATTGGCATTCAGCCGTTGTACACTTCATATCCCTGTCCATTTTTGAATCTGCAAGAACGTCGAGAACATATTTGCTTTGACAAATCAAGATTTCTTGACAGTTTTGACGAACTTGCAAGCCCAGAAACATTTTCACTTCCCGCATGAGATCATTTCGAACTTCTTTCTCATCATCCGAAAATACAAATGGCCTCCAGACATGCCACCAGTGCGCATACCTCATCTTGATCCAGACCTTCAACTTGTTCGAAACCTTGAACTGCCAATCGTGCCTTGTTTCTCACTATCACGTCGGGATCATCTTGTTTGTTTCTAAATAGTCATGAGTTGATGCCCCTTTATTTTGCTGTGGGATTACACACCAGCAACTTGAGATTGAGAAACTTCTAGATATTATACCAGATTGCTCCCCCTCACTTGATGCAGTAGCAATGTTGATCACAAGAGGATCTACAATGCAATCTGAGGGAATTGCTCCAGAAACAGAGAAGTTCCTTGAGCATTTGAGGGTCCTGAGGAAACTTTAGTGTTACGGACTGCATCATCAGGGATAGCTATCGCAGGTTTAGAAACCGGCTTCTGAATCGGTCCAAGAACGAAATTACGAGTCACTCTCGGTGAAGAAAACCTCCATTCCTATGTCGTGCATCTGTGATGCGCTCAACAGGTTGTCCTTCAGCTCCTGGAATTAATTGACGTCTGAAAAAAGGAGAACTCCATTATAGACCGTGCTCTTCCTGGTGAAATTTCTGGATTCTCCTTTGCGAAGTTGACACATCCTTCGTCGAATATTTTTATGCCATTCAACTGGGACATGTCTCCCGTCATGTGCCTGTAACAAACACTATCAATAAACCAAAGTCTAACGATAGCCCTCCATAGCTGTTCCTGCACAATAAATGGAATCAGTTAGACACTGGAACCCAGGCCATAGTGGACCTGAGTTGACCATTACTATATGTGTACGAGACTTCGCGAAAGATCATCTGGCTTTTAACATCGCCGGTGGTTTTTGGAGATAAAGTGGATGTTGATGGTTGCGAACACGGAGACTGGGATCCAACAGGAGTTTTAGGTTTCCAATTCCTAGTCTCTGAATCACTTTCATTTGATGGAAAAACTTTTGTTTTTCTTTGAAACCTGTTTATGTTTGAAATTTTTTTTATTTTCCTGTTTGGCAAGATTCTAGTCTCTGTCAGAAGGCCTTGCTTTGGGAGGACCGTTTTTGGTAAAGTGAGAGTGCATATCCTTCTGATGATACATGTTCCCATGGTGGTAAGGACGATGAACACAATTTCTTGCAATGTGTCCCGGAACTCCACAATTAAAACACGTTTGCCTTTTCGAGAAAAAGACATTTAGTTCTGTTTGTGTTATTCTCGAGAACTGAGCAAGTCTCTTCTTTTCTTTTATTGCTGATTGCTTTTGTGGGTGAAAGAATCATGCACTCATACCCCCAGAGTTTATACTTATTATCTGCTATAAAGAACCAAAGAAAGGATTGGCTCACTCCAATAGTCAATGCTACCCCTACCAGCCATATGGACCCAAAGAAGAAGCGCTCTAGCGCGGATGACGGATGACACCTACCAATTGCCCAAAGCATTCAAACCAACCCTTGTGATGTCACTGAACGAAAGTTTTCTTTTAGGGCAGTGATCAGGAACAAAACAAACCCAATTTCCTAAACATGGGCTAATCCTTATCCTTAAAGATTATCTAGGAAAGGGCTCCATAACATCTATCTCAAAAGAAGGGATCTTGGAAGGACCCTGCTCACGGTTGTCAGCAAGAGAGTAAGTATCTGCAACTTTACCCTTCAGTTTTGATTCAGTTTGCTTGAGACTCAGGTTTTCCTTTCGAGTCTTCTTTTTGCATGGTTTTATATTTCTACGTGACCGTCTTTTCTTTAAAGGAGCAGATTCAGTAGATTTTGCTTCATTTGAAACACTTTCTTCAGAATCTAATCCTTTGGGATCAAGAGTTGAATCATCTGTTGAATTGACTTCCACATATTCCTTTTCCATAGAAACTATGTTTTCAGGAGTTTCTGCAGAATTGGTTTCCACAGATATCTCTTCTTCAGGTTCATCAGTTGAATCAACTGTTGAATTGATTTCCGTGGATCCCTTTTCTTCAGGCTCCGAGATCTCATGAGTTTCTTTAGAAATGGATTCTACGGATATCTCTTCTTCAGATTCATCAACCTCTGAGTCCTTGACAGAAGCTGATTCTGGTTTCACACACGAAGAGAGCAGTCTATGTTTGAAATTGTTTGTCTCTCTTTGGGCGTTGCACTACTTGAATCTGAGTATTTTCCACATTCAGAATTCTCGGAAGCGCTATGCTCATTATCTGGTGTACCAGAATTTGCAACTTGAATGTCAGGTTCATCAGATGATCCCTGTTCATCAACTTCTTTACTAACACAAACAAAAATATCAATTTTCTCATCTTTATCATGTTCATGAGTTTCTGATGTATCAGTTGATGTTTCAAGCACACCAGAATAGTTGCCCGAATCACCAGAACTGATCTCTGAGTCACTTGAAATAGATGTCTCAAGTTTATCAATCGATACATCAGGTTTTTCTGTCAAAACATTATCATCACTACCATGATCTAAAAACACAGCACCAAATTCATCAGTTTTAATAGGAATACCCCGACTCTCAGCATACGAAGACATAATATAGTTCCAAATATCAAGATTGTGTTTGGCAGCATCCGAATCATCAGTAACATCAACAAGGTTTGAATGTGGTTCATCATCCACAGCAGACTGCTCTTCAACTATCTCTAATTCTGCACATGAACTAAAACATTTAACATTGTCTATAGAATCAGAATTTGACACATTTTCTTGGGGCTCATTTACGAATGTTTTCACTGGTTCTGATTCATTTCCATTTTCATTTTCATTTTCATTTTCCTTTTCAGATTCCCCAGCTGATTCGTTTGAGCAATTTTTATCCATATTTTTAACAAAATTCATTGGCTTTTGAAAATCAGCGGGTCTAGTATTCTTTGGTTTGAAAGGCTCCCATGGAACATAATCACTTGATTTACCATAAATCATTGTATCATAATTTTCTTGTTCTTTCTCAGTAGTATGCATTCTTGAGTAGTTATGATTATATGGTGGTGGAACCTGTTTGTAGCCCAAACCCTTACCCTCGTTGTCTTTGAATGCCAGCTGCACATTGCATTGAGTACGAATAGTGTCACTTGAAGTATCAAACTTCTTTATGTTCAACTCGTTTTGTTTGTACTTCCCAGTAAGAAGTTCCAGCTCAGCTTTCACAGAGTCGCATTCCAAGGTTTTTACTGTGAGTTTGTGTTTATAGTCGTGAACCCAACATTGTTGTTGATTCACGTCTCTATGAAGCTGAGCTATATCCTTATTAAGTGCGTCAATCTTTTCATAGAGAATTTTATTGTTCTCTCGAAGACTGATGTACTTTGCCGTGACACTAATGTAATCATCCATCATTTTAGAATTGAGTGCCCTAAGTTGTGCAACCCTATTCCTGCAAGGTTCAGTACACAACAGATAGTTGACAGTGTCAATGAGCGATCTTGGTTTATCTGGCTGAGTTTGGGCTCGGGCTTGGGGTGCTGGACTATTGACTGCAGCTTGCTGGGCTTGAGGTTTCTGTTTCGCCACTTCATCGGGATGAGATTCTTTTGACTGCGCGTATAGATCTTGGTTTGATTGCAAATGATCCCACAACCAAGAAACAAAGGAGTCTCTATCATTACCCAAAAAAGTATTCATCCAATCCCTTACTTCCTCTTTTCGCCCCCCCCTCTTTTAAGCAAGCGCATCACAAATTCCACGACATGATCAACACTTTATTCTCCTATAAACTCATTTAGCTTTTCTTTCCCTCGATCCCGCAACCTTTCAGCTCCATCTTCAGAAATAATGATTTCAAACCGCGAATCGTTAGCATTATCCATCACGTTCTGGTTCGGGTTTTGGTTTTGATTTTGTGTCTGTGGTGCAGTGCTGTTAACGGTAGTTTGGATAATTGGGTTGAAGACAATGTTTGGATTTGCATTCGGCTTTGGATTACATACTAGGCTGAAAACTATGTTCGGATTTGCATTCGGGTTTGGATTACATATTGGGCTGAAGACAATGTTTGAGTACTGAGTTTGGGCTGTAGACATCTTCGAACACTTTGTAATTGAACGATCCCGCTTTGTGTACCGTATCTCAAAACCTGTCAAAACTAATACCGCAAAACAAACAAACCTTTTTTTATTAAAATAATTTTTTTTAATTTTTTTATACTAAAATAAGTTATATATTATACCCTTTTTTTAGATTTTTCTAAATAATTTTTTGAACTTTTAAAATAATAAGATTTAACCTTTTTTAGTAAATTATATATAAAACCTTTTTAATTAATATTAAAATAAACTATTTATTTAATATTATAATTATATATTTTAATAAAAAATTTTAATTAATTAATAAATATATTAATGATTTAGTAATGATTATGTTATGATTATTATTATATTAATAACTATATAATAATTTATATTAATAACCTAATGTTCGTATCAAACGTCCGTCTTCTTCGATCGTTAAACAAACGGAACCAAAACCCTAATTTCTAAACACAGCCGCCAGTAACAATTGTAAGTAGGATGATGACGATGAACGATGATGGCGGAGGAGGTTCGATGGTCGCCGGAGAACATGACCGGAGACGAAAAATGATGGTGAAGACGCCAAAGGTGGGTGACAGTGGCCGGAGACAAATGGAGAAGATGAACGGAATATGGTGGTCCAACGTGAAGATGGAGGTGAGTTGCAGGTTCCGGTGAAGATGAAAGAGTGTTTATCGAAGACGGGCGCCGGAGATGATGAGGATATCAGAGGAGACGAGGAGCTGATGATAATGACGGCTGATGAGGTGAACGGAGGTGGTTGAATGGTGAGCCGTAGGTGATGAAGAAGAGTAACAGGATGATGGTGATGATGATGAGAGGTTTAACCGGTAACAGATGATGAAAAACGGAGGTGGTGTAGCGTTGACGAGGGCTGTTAGTGTACGGTGATGGTGGACGAGGTTGAAGGTGATGATAGAGATGACGGGGTGAAGAAATGGTGATACGATGATGGTAGTGCGATATCAAAAACTCAAACTCGAACTCGATACCAAAACGGAGGTGATGAACGTTGGAACGGTGTCGGAGGTCACTGGTGCGGCGAAGGTGGTTGTGTCTTGTGATGGCAGTTGTTTGGATGAAACTATGATACGATGAAACAATAATGATGATTTCGGATGAAATGAAGATGAGTTGAGAGGATGATTTCGGATGAATGTGTTGATCACGGATTAAAATGTGAAGATCACGGATGATTTCGGATTAGATGATATGATTCCGGATGAAATGATGTACTATCACGAATGATGACAAAGTATCTCGAATGAAGAATGGATGATGTCGGACTGATGAAGTGTGATCTCGGATTGTTACGGACGAAGAAAGGTGCTATCTCAGATGAAAATTGATGTACGATGATGTACTGATGTTAGAGAGAATGTTTAATTTTGATGATAATGATAATATTTTATATTTCGAATATGAATATTTTTAACACTTTTCCAAACAGATCAAAAAGCAAAATATAGTGATTCTTTGAAGAACACGATGAACAACCCGAAGAACTGTAGGATCGTGTTTCGACCCGAATGAGTCGTTCGGAAGAGCTCTCGTACGTTTCAGAGGCGGAAACTAAGAAACGAATGTAGAAACAGCTTGAATATCACTTTAAACCTTGTGTATATTGATTTAATAGTAATTACAATCACGAAAAATACCGGCAGCACTTTGGTATCAATTACAAGGCTCTGGTCTGTTCTGTTCGCTTGAAATAACAAATGACACATATATATAGTGGGTGCTTGGTCGCTTGAAACTATACATGCATGCTCAAGCGATCACTTCAAGCGACCAAACCGATTCAAGCGAACAAAAAAAATTTACAATTTCAAGCGAACAAGACATATTACAATTCTGATTTCATGTTTCATGCAAATTCACGTGATGTTGTCTTGTGATGATGTCAACATTGATGTCACCATTATGATGTCATCTTTTGATATGATGACATCATGCTCGATCAAATCTGCAACGTAGCAAAGACTCAATATAAGACGAAGTCGACAGATGTATGCACCAACAGACTCCCCCTCAGATGTTGACGAGTCTTAAGTGCCGAGTCTTCTCAATCTTCAGTCTTTTTCAGTCTTTGGGCTTCCTTCAGAATCTCTATCTGGATCTATCCTAAATCCAATTCTCTTTCAGGATCTCTAGCTCCTAGCTCTTGCATCTTTAGACTCTCTTTCTCTAAAAGACTCCCCATCAACTTGTGCTGGGATCGTAGTCTGGCTTTCACAGGTTCAGGTATCGTGACCCGATTCACCTGCATATTCTCTACCCAAAACATAAGTTTCATAAAAGATAAGATATAACAAATTTAGAAACTTTGCTAATCACTTGAAGACATAATCTGAACAAAAAGATTTATCATGTAAGTCACTGATGAACCACTTAAATGTATATCATTTTCATTTCACACATCTTCAAACACAATTTCCCAAACCTGTTCGTCATGTTTAGCACTCGGAATTTTGAAAATCAGCTTTTCAACATCAGTCGTCTAAAATCTTTTTGGATTTTTGAATATAGAAATGAAATGCAGTAAAGAAATATTTACATACAATATTTTTTGTGAGTTTGCGTAAGAGGATCATATCAGTTCTTGAGATAAATCACCAACACCGTTAAGCTTTAATCATTTTAAGTTCTAAACGATTCACTTAGATTGTCAGTATACTGATCCACTTAAATTTTCACACAAAGTTCAACTGTTTCGAGATACGAGATTAGTGTTTTAGAGACTTAAACTTATTCGCGTGTCCCACCTCAGAATATACTCCCGTATCCAGATCCCAATATTCAGTCTTACAGGTAATTATGACACAAATGATATCTGTACATAAATTAGGTAATGCGAGGGCCGAGGGATCTCAGGTCGATACTTCTGTATACGCAGAGAGATATCAGCTTCGACTTTTCAGTATGTCCCCTTTAGAGGATCTTTTAGCTACAACAGCAGCGACTATCAATTTTATTGTTTCATCTGCATGCTGAGGGTTTATGCTATGTTTCAAGTATTAGTAGAAAGTATTATCCAAGGACTAGGTCAGAACCATCGTTCAGCAGAAGTCCCGAAATAATACCCCAGACATCATTGAGTATAAAGACCTAGTATATCAGAAAAAGGAATCTTTCAAACGAGATTTCGGGGGTTACCCATATATCCGAGAGATGTTACCCACGATATAAGCAAGTTTAAATTTAGGTTTATATCTCGTCACAATCTACTAAATGTGCAAAAACCTACTCACACATCCACAGTGAGATCGTTTATCACATTTGACTTTCCAATTCTTTAGCGTGTTGTGATAGTCCACTGATGTACTATCATTTCCTCTTTTGTACAACAAAACTCATTTTTGAATTTTATCATGTTTTTGTCTTTTTCAAATTTTCTAATGTTTTTGGATTTTCTGAAAATTTTTTACTCCCCCTAAAATGCAAACACATTTTAGAAAATTTGAAAATAAACTATACAATAAAGTGACAACTGATATCAAATCACTTCAAATTGCCATCCACTTGGTATAAACAATTAGAACTCCCCCTTACAACAAACTATTTTCCCATTGTGATTTCAAAACACTTAAGTTTGTTTTAATCAAATGGTTTTTCCAGAAAATTAGTTTTGTTGATTTTCAAACCATTTGTAGGTTAGGGGTTCATCACATTGTTCTCCAAAATATCACTTGTAAGTATGGTCCAATCAAGTTCAACTTAATGACCTTGATTAACCACTTGTCAATGAAAACCTCTTTCAACCAGTTACAAGTTCACTCACCAACTATAATTACTTGTAAATCAAAATATAACAATTTAAAGATATCACCTGTACTTTACCAACTGTACCACTTGTAGGATCATTTGCTAAGAAAGATGCCGATATCTGCTCCACTCTTACCAACCTGGGAGCTCCGACAAGTCAGGAATTTATGGTGAAAATGCTGTCACCCAAGCTTGACCAGCCTTGGGTGATTTTGGTGGCAAACATCTGTCCCACCAACATTTTGATTTGTAAAATTCTTTAGCATCCTTCACTTTCCTGTCAACCATCTTTCCAAAAATATGTTTAACATTTCCATTAAAAACCTTCTCAACATCAAAATCTCCCTTATCAGCGAAGAATTGATTTGAGATCTCTACCTCTCCCCCTTTCTTCATCAAATTTTCCTTTGACAATGGAGGAAAATCCTCATCGTTCACCTCTGGAACGGTATTCACAACCTTTTTCTCAACCAAAGACTCCTCTGATTTTATGGAATCAGATTCATTGTCAGAATTACCCTCAGATTTAACCACCCACTTTTGTTTACTCAAATCACCTCTTCTTTTGTAAAACCTTTTTGAAATTTCTCCTTCCTCAGAAGTAGAATTTTCAAACTTTTTAACATTTTTCATAGGTTGTTCTTTCTTATCAACACAAGTCTTTCTGAAAACAGAGTTAGAAGAAACTTCCTGTTTTTGGTAGTTGGTCTTGGGGCAATTCCAAGCTATATGTCCAACTTCTTGGCATTTGAAACAGGTTCTTCTGTCAACTCTTTCAACAAACCTTCTCACATTCTTCTTCACTCCAGCAAGAAACTCTTGATTCGATTGTTTCCAGAACGGTTTCTTCTGTTCATCCTCTGAACTTCCTACTGAAACAAATTTTGTTTTTGGTGTATAAGTTTTCTGATTTTTATAATTTCTTGAAGAATTAAATCCAAGACCTTTCTTTTTGAGATTACCATTATGGTTTGATTTCTTTTGAAAACCATAACCAGAACCGTAACCCTTTTTCTTGTTCAATCTCTGTTGAACTCTTGAAGTGTACTTTTTAGGTTTTTCATGAAGATTTAAATCTTTTATTTCAGAAATATTAATTTCTGTTAATTTGAAAACCTATTTGATCATTTCAGTTTTAACACTTCTTATTGGAAATTCCTCATCAGAATATAATTTGTCTGAATCAATCAAAGTATATGCCACTTTGATTAAACCGTCATTCAAATTAGATTTTGATAACAGGAATTCTCTATTGTAAACCCTGTTAACCGGTGAACTTGGACTCTTTTCTGACAAACTCGGACTTTCAGACTCAGACTCCGGTTTTGACTCTTCATCCGTATCTAACACCTGATCGACAACTTTCTTTAATAACTCAGACTCATGATCAGTGTCAGACGCTGTGAATGTAACATCAATATTGTATGGTAATTCATCAATGATTTCAGACTTTAACTTGATGTTGACTGCCTTTTTTAGACGCTCCTCATTAGGATTCCTTGGAGAATAAGTTTCATGGATCGGGGGCGGACATCTGTTATATTTGACACTTGGTTTCTTACCAGTATCAGTATTTTCAGTCTTTTTATCCATGAACGTTTCCAGACCTGCAACAGTAGGATAAACATGATCAATCAGATAATCACATGTAGTATAACTCAACAGTAATCGTTTAATCCTTTCACTTTCAATCTTTTCAAGCTCCACTTCTTTCTTCAGCTTAGCACAGTCTTCAATATATTCATTGATAACACTCTGCTTTGTCATTAATGTTGAGCTCATCTTTTCCATTGCCTTTTCAATCTCTGTATTCGTCCTTCTTAGACTATCAACTGTCCTGTTCAGCACATCGTATGACTCTTTTACATACTTCACATCAGACAGTAAATCTTCCTTCGTTTTCTCTAATTCAGCAATCTTCCTGTCTTTTTCTTCACAAGCTGTGCAAGATTCTGAACATTTCAAACATTGTTTTTCAACTTCAACCACTTTTTCAACTATCTTCTCATCCTCAACAATCTTTTCAACTTCAACAACTTTTTCTACCTCGACGATCTTTTCAACTTCGACAAGTTTTTCAATTTCAACAATCTTTTCGACCTCAACAATCTTTTCAACTTCAACAACTTTTTCTACCTCGACGATCTTTTCAACTTCAACAAGTTTTTCAATTTCAACAATCTTTTCGACCTCAACAATCTTATCAACAACTTTCTCTAGTTCGACAATTTCTTCTCCTGCTTCTGTCTTTTTAGCAGCTTGCATTTTTGCTGCTTCCAGCTCTTTCCTCAATCTTGCCATCTTCTTCTGGTACAACATCTCCATTTTATCTGCAAAAAACAAATTAAAACTAGTTAGATCAATGCCTTTTCTAGCTTTGTTGAGATGTTCTTCCTCATCATCGGTATCCACATCGCTTCCATGATCTGGAAATATCGGGATTCTTTTCTCACTAGCCTCTTCATCTAGTATTCTAGCAACAAAGCCTGAATCAGATGGAATGTATTTATCCCAACTAAATCCCTCTGCAACTTTTTCATCATCTTGATGAATAAGTAAAGCTTTCTTCTTTCCATCATTAGTAGCATGAGCATGTGCAATTTGGGGTTGTTGAGTAGTCTGATGGAAAATTGATTTCTGATAATAATTGTTTCTATCTTGATTCCCGGTAGCTTCTTTACTTTTGCACTCTCGTTTAAAATGACCTTTTCCTTTACAACGGAAACAGGTAACCTTTAATTTATCAAATCCCAATGGAGAGGTAGCCATTCCTCGAAATTCATCCCTACCAGTAATCTCTTGAAACTTTTCAGCTCTCCTCCAAGCACTTGCTAAGCACCATTTGATATCCATCACTTCAAGTTCTTCAGCATCAATTTGGTCGTAATCTTCTTTGGTAAGCATTGGATTGCCAATCTTCCCATCGATCAAACTTTCATAAGATTCTAACATAGTAACCAGTGATGCCATGTGCTGCTTGGCAACTTCTGGAGATAGATTCTGACCATTTTGAATGTTTAATGTAACATTGCACTGAAGATGTGTTGAATTTTGTCGTTGAGAAGTTGATGTTGCGCTATTTGGATCAAAACTTGAAAATGACGAAGAAAATCCACCACTTTGAGTCACATTACTAATCTTTGTTCCAGATGAGCTGTCAGCACTAAAACCAGTTTGAATCTTTGGACTATGGCTTGGAGTGGCCTCAAACTTGTTACCTCTGTAATACAAACTGACATCTTGTTTTGCATTTGGATTCGTCATTATAGCAGTCTTTTGAATATCCAGCTCTTGTTCCTCAATCTTCTGGATAAACTGTGCCAAGTTCATACTCTCAGTCTTCCTCATGAGTTTCACAATCATCAGATAAGTTCCCCACTTCTGTTGGGGTAATGCCTCTGCTAACTTATCAACCCACTCATCATCATCTTTCTGAATATCCAATCTTTTCATTTCTAGAACCAGATGACAGTATCTATCTATCGTTTCCTTTGTGGTTTCGTGATCAAATGCAGTAAATATGTCAAACGACTTCTTCAATAAGGCCTTTTTATTTTTGATCATATCAGCACTCCCTCGGAATTTCTGAAGTAAAGCTTCCCAGATTTATCTAGCAGTTCCATTATGTTGAAGTAAGACAAAAATATCTTCTTTAACTGCTTGCTGTAAAATGCTGATCATCATCTTATCACTAGTGTATTTCAACTTATCAGCTTCAGTAAAATCATTGAAACCCTTTTCCAATCCACGTTCATTCTTTGGTTTCTCGTAATCTTTCAGTAAAGAACACCAAGCATCGAATCTGTAAGCCTGAACCCAGTTCTCGAATCGGTTTTTCCAACCCTGAAAATCTTCAATGTACATAAGTTTTGGCGGCTTTTGATGAGTTCCCGTTTCATTTTCGCTGTATAAATTTTCTGCAGCAGTAACGGGAGCGACTGCCGTAGCAAACGCGTTGTAGAATTCCTCGTCCATGTCTTCGGAAAATTTGATATACTTTAGCAAACACCTGAATGAAAACAAACAAACAATTAGTTTTAACAAACTAAAAATGTGAACGTGTATAATGCTTGAAACAATCTAGAACTCGTGTCAAAAATTCGCGGACTCGTTCTAATGTTGTTCGAGTAACAACACTGAATGAATGGACCCGATCGAAATGAGATGGATTCAAATAGGCCTTAGAGTGATTTGGGCCGATTTCTTGCTTTGAACGTTGATAGTGCCGGTTCTTTAAGTAAAACTAATGGATTTGATATACTCCAAATAGGCCGTGCACTTTAATATGATATAAACCTTGGGCTTTGCTGACAACTCTTTAAACTCTAATTGATTTAATCGATGTGTATTGGGCTTCACATATGGCCGACACTTTCTAAGTCACAATTCATTGTCATTGGACCTCTAAATGAATGTGGCCAACAACTAACTTAAAGATCACATGCACATTATGATAGCTGATATAATCACATGACCTGATAAACTTTTTGTCGACACATCTCACATGCACAACTTAACATCCATCACAACAATATTTTCTTTTCCAATATTCTCGATATTCTCTATATTTTGAAACAATACTGACAAAGTTAACTATCATGTAACATGACAATATTCAATTGATCTCTTTTCCAATTTACGAGACCTGACAAACTTGTTTAATGTTTTCACACAACTCGATACATTTTCAAGCGGTCACACAACACAATGCACGTTCAAGCGGTCAGACGGTTTTAACTCAAGCGATCAGACGATGTATTTTCAAGCAAACAGTCAATTTCAAGCTGACAGCCAGTTTTAAGCGAACAAGGTTGATTTTTTTTCAAGCGACCAGTCAATTTCAAGCGATCAAGCAGATGACATCAGCATATCGAACAAAATTTCAAGCGATCAGATGATTTTAACCCGTTTTTAAGTTGATTTTAGTGCTGAAACTTTCCAGGATTCGTTAAATCATGATTACGCACAAGATGAGAAAATTTGAGCAGATTTTAACCGTAAAAATTTTTTAATTTTGTGAAAGAAGGTGTAGAAAACAGATTTTCAAGCTGAATATGGCAAGAACTCCTCGTCCTGAGCTCTGATACCAATTGTAGGATCGTGTTTCGACCCGAAGGAGTCGTTCGGAAGAGCTCTCGTACGTTTCAGAGGCGGAAACTAAGAAACGAACGTAGAAACAGCTTGAATATCACTTTAAACCTTGTGTATATTGATTTAACAGTAATTACAATCACGAAAAATACCGGCAGCACTTCGGTATCAATTACAAGGCTCTGGTCTGTTCTGTTCGCTTGAAATAACAAATGACACATATATATAGTGGGTGCTTGGTCGCTTGAAACTATACATGCATGCTCAAGCGATCACTTCAAGCGACCAAACCGATTCAAGCGAACAAAAACAATTTACAATTTCAAGCGAACAAGACATATTACAATTCTGATTTCATGTTTCATGCAAATTCACGTGATGTTGTCTTGTGATGATGTCAACATTGATGTCACCATTATGATGTCATCTTTTGATATGATGACATCATGCTCGATCAAATCTGCAACGTAGCAAAGACTCAATATAAGACGAAGTCGACAGATGTATGCACCAACAAGAACACTATGATGATCTTCAACCAAAATTCAAATTTTTCTTGAGAGATTGATATCAAATTGGCTCTGATACCAATTGTAAGTCCCGAAATCCGGATCAAACAACGATATCAAACAATCACCAAGGATGGGCGGAATCCAAACTTGATGATCTTCAAGAAATAATCAAGAACAATATGAAGATTTGAAGATTTGTTGATTCAAAAGCTTAAACTTGCATACAATTATGGAATTGTCTAATACAAGTTTCTAAAACCAATCAACCAACCTTTACTCCTAATTTCCATTTCCTATTTATAGAGAGGGGTTTCCCCCAAAACCCTAGGCCCATAATTCCCCCAAAGCCCACTCTAATACCCACCATCTTCTAAAAGCTTGGTCCATTTAGCCAATCTTACTAATCCATAAACCTATTGGGCCTAACAGGTTAAAATACTTACAACAGGCGTAGCTTCGTGTTTTAGGGGGGTATAATATTGAGCTATAATATAGAGAGAAAAGAAAGATTGCTGAACGAATTGAAAGTGCAGAAGTCTGCTCAATTTATAGGTGATTCGGGGGTCTCTCGCGCCCCGCGACCCACCTCTCTGGTTTCTCTTGCGCCCCGAGAGGGCACCCTAGCTTCGGCAAGGTTGCCGAGTTTGACACCTAGACTCGACGCGTGTGACGACACGTGACACAAGGGGGGTAACCGGCAAGCAAAGGCTTGTCGTGCCCCGGGAGCGGCCAACCATCAACCTGTCGCGGCCCGCGATAGGTGCATTTTCCTTGGTTTTTCATTTTTTATAAAAATTAACGTTATACGGGCCCGGTTTTGCGATTTCAGAGCGTTTTAGGGTGATTTTCTAGGGTATGGAACAATTAGCTAAGCTGTATGTGAATGAAATAGTTTCATTACATGGAATTCCTTTATCTATTGTGTCCGACAGAGATAGTCGTTTTACTTCTCATTTTTGGACAAGTTTTCAAAAAGCAATGGGAACCCGATAAATCTAAGTACAACTTATAATCCTCAAACAGATGGACAAAGTGAAAGGACAATTCAAACTATGGAGGATATGCTTAGAGCCTGTGTGATAGATTTCAGAGGAAGTTAGGACGAACACTTACCTTTAATAGAATTTCCTTACAACAATAGTTATCATACGCATCAATGCTGCACCATTTGAAGCACTCTATGGACGGAAATGCCAAACACCAGTATGTTGGGCAGAAATTGGAGAAAAGCAACTGTCAGGTCCTGAAATTGTACAAGAAACAACTGAAAAAATTATTCAAGTCAAGGAAAGACTAACAACAGCACGAGACCGTCAAAAGAGTTATGCAGATAACTGACGCAAACCACTAGAGTTTCAAGTTGGAGACAAGGTACTTTTAAAAGTTTCACCATGGAAAGGAGTTTTCAGATTTGGTAAGAAAGGAAAACTTAGCCCAAGTTATGTTAGACATTTTGAAATTATCAAACTAATTAGACTAGTAGTTTATCAGCTACAATTACCTGAAGAAATGGCAGGAATACATGATGTATTTCATGTATGTAACCTAAAGAAATGCTTAGCAGATGAATCATTGGTAATACCTCTTCAAGACATAGAGGTAAATGAAAAGCTTAAGTTTGTGGAGAAGCCAATACAAATTGAAGATAGAAAGATCAAGAATCTCAATCACAAGAGATTTGTTCTGGTCAAAGTAAAGTGGGACTCGATGAGAGGGTTAGAATACACTTGGGAACTCGAATCTAGAATGAAAAGAAAGTATCCTTACTTGTTCCAATTGTAATGCCTTGCATCTTGAAACTTTATCTTTTTGGAAAGTCTCGTCGTACTTCCTACCTTGTGATGCTTAGTGAGAGTATTTGAATCTTAATCGCGTAAAACTATGTGAAACTTTTACTCTATGTGATACTTTTGTGATACTTTTATATGTGAGCAATATGATTCTTGACTCTTGATTCTTGTATCTTGTAATGTGTTATATGTTAACAATGTGAATCTTGACTCTTGTGAATACTAGAAACTTGACACTTGATACTTATTGAACGAGAAACTTGATACTTATTGAACGAGAAACATGATACTTATTGAACGAGAAACTTGATACTTATTGAACGGGAAACTAGCTTAAACGCAGACTTGAAAACACGGAAACTTTTGTGCTAACTAAATAATAATGCCATGTAATGGTTACTCACAATAATACGCAACGCAACGCTTAATCTAGCTTGCAAAATGAACCAAAGTCGGAAAACTAGCAAACGGGATTTGGCTGTACGAATGGACATCCAATCGGATGACCATCCGCTCGGATGACCACATACTGTTCGGATGGCCAGCCGTTCGAATGGTCATCCGTCCGGATGACCATCAGATCGGATGGAGCCCATCTGTTCGAATAGTCATCCGACCAGATGACCATCCGTCCGGATGGCCATCTGCTCAGATATTCTGTCAGACACTTTTACTCGACTTTCGCACCATTCGACACTCTATTCCTGACCGGGTCAGCTATTAGAGGACTTATGCTCTGTTCCCCACACGAAGGCTGATCCAGTGCTCCCTTTGATCCAATCTAACAATGTTTGGTTCTAAGCACCACACCGCTATTCTAGCCCTTGTTACTGACACCTCAACAAAGAGAAGATGATAGAAGACATTCCGATCGTACGCAATTTCCCTGTGGTATTCCATGAGGAATTACCTCGTCTCCCGCCCCATTGTCAGGTCGAGTTTCAAATCGAGCTAGCTCCTGGAGCAGCACCAATAGCTCGTGCACCGTATCGCTTAGCCCCATCCGAACTAGAAGAACTGTCCATGCAACTACAGGAACTCTTGGATAAGGGTTTCATTCGTCCTAGATCTTCGCCCTGGGGGGCTCCAGTTTTATTTGTTAAGAAGAAAGATGGTACCTTTCGAATGTGCATAGACTATCGTGAACTCAACAAGGTGACCCTGAAGAATCGTTATCCTCTTCCTCGTATCGATGACCTGTTCGACCAGTTGCAAGGGTCGAGCTTCTACTCTAAGATTGATATGAGATCTAGTTATCATCAGCTGAGAGTCCGAGACGAGGACATCTCTAAGACAACATTCAGGACTCGTTACGGGCACTACGAGTTTCTGGTTATGCCCTTCGGGTTTACAAACGCACCTGCAGTCTTCATGGACCTCATGAATCGAGTGTGCAAACCATACTTGGATAAGTTCGTTATTTTCTTCATCGACGACATCTTGATCTATTCTAAAAGTCAGGAGGAGCATGAGCACCATCTGTGGCTTATTCTGGAACTTCTTCGATCAGAACAGCTCTACGCTAAGTTTTCAAAGTGTGACTTTCGGCTTCGTGAAGTCCACTTCCTAGGCCACATAGTCAATAAGGATGGGATGCTTGAGATAAGACAGATCTTTTTTAGGCATTAAATAGGCCGAGAGAAAAGTATCATTATTACATAGATGAGCAGCAACTTTAGAAATGAATGCTCAAGTCTGTCACTTAGAAGATAGGATGGTATCGACCCGGTCAAGGGGGCAAGATCCGCTGGCTTAGGGCCCCTTTCGAGATAGGGGCGAGCCAAAGAGAAGTTGTAGCAACGAGCTACTAAGGAGTGACTGTGTTAAAGCTTCAAATGTAGAGCTCGCGACGACTTCGAGCAAACTCCACGAGTGTGCCGAAAAAGACTAAAAAGAATATGTGATAAGTAGGCGCCTGTGTTCAGTAAATCGCAATTCTTTTTGTGTTGTCGGGCAGCACGCGTTAAGATTCGCCGCTGTCCGGGCAAGGTATAAAAGAAATACAAAAAAGTGAGAGTTCCCCGCCATCACCTCTCCTAGATTTGGGGGCTTCATACCCTAAGCAAAGGCAAGTTCCAGCCGAGGTAGGAGATCATCACATCTATACGAACAAAGCAGCATAGGTAGCAGTGGTTGCCTGTACATTTATAGGGGACTTTACTTTCCCCTTTTTCACTATCTCGCCCAGCATATCTTCCAGGAGCAAGAGCATATCCAAGTCCCCTATTTAGTTGAATCAGATCTAGTAGCGCTCACTACTGAGGCGAAAGAAAGGAGCAAGATACGGCCAAAAAGCCGGAAATTCTCGCGCAGGAACAAGCGTAGGCCTGTAGCGCACCCTTCAACCAGGAATCATTTTATTGGCGAAGCGAGGAAGCACAGTTGCTTGCCTCTCCATAGGCCCTCTATACTCTAGAGGTATTAGTACCAAGCTGGAAGCTTGCTGTGTAATTTCATAAAGAAAGGTGTGTAAACCTCAGCGAGTTCGGGTTTCATTTTAAACTAGCCTCCTGGACTGAACCTAGTTTTCTTAATAGGTTATAGCTATCAATAAAGTTGGAATGGCAGAGAAGGAGATGCACTTTCTTGAGTTACAGACAAGGAACTCCATTCTGTTGGCTCTACCAGATAGAATAGAACCCGTCTTTTTTCATAGTCTAGTCAAAAGAAGACCCTTCGGAAGACAAATCCAATCCAGATTCCAGAAACACACAAGCTTCGACTTTCTTCTTTGGACCCTCGCAAACTATGGTTACAGCTCCAGAGACCGAGTCGATCCTAGCTTCCCTCCACCTCAGCTTGCCTTCTTTCTTTGCCTCTCTATTCTATGTCCGTTGCTTGTTCCCTTCTCTTTCACCATGGAGATGTGATTACAAGATTTGGATGCCAACAATCTCGATAAAACGCACTGTTCATGCCAATACACAAGGGTGACATGAAGAAAAATATACTAATTTCCTTTCCCGGTTTTGATACCATTTTATTACTGACATGACGAAAAAGAAGCGAAGTAGACTTTGCCTTGAATGAACGATTCTTCCTTTGTTGAGATAGAGTCGACAAACTAAGCTAAGCATTTTGACATTTTAAAAAAGAGGATCCTAAGTTCTCAAAATGGACGTATAACCAGTTTTTACTTTTTTGAGGACCTAAAGCGGGCATTGATCGATAGTACACCTTTCTATTCCTATTCATATTCTTTATTCCAATTTGGCTGGTTCACCCGCGTTGAATGTGACGAGAATAGGCTTTTGCAGCATAACCACCGGCTTCTACAGTCCAGTTGGAATCCCTCCCCCCTTCGGGGTCGAGTTACTTCGTTCCCTTCTTTTTTTGCCAATAATATCATTTCATGTTCCAACCTGGGCATTATGGTGGAGACACGAGAGATCACATCTGATCCTATGATCCATCCTGCAATGAAAATGAATTCTTGGTAGGTTTCGCAATCAATCCTTCCTGGGCGAAATGGGTTGAGTCTTTCCTCAACCCAGCAGCAGCAGATTGCGCGGCACCTAGCGAAGCTATCCATTCTAACCTGTCTTTGCCTAGCAAGATACGTCTAGTTCTCCCTCCGCTTGCCTATCTCAGAAGGAAATTGGAACAGTCTTCGATTTCCAAGGCGAAGCCGAGGCAAGAGCTATACCATCTGGAACCAGAGCAATAACTGCTATAAAGGAAGCAGATGCGCAGGAACAATCCCTAAAGCAAATACTCGGAATGCTCCATGACTAGGTATACCCATTCAGACTCGCTTTTGTTCAATTAGAAATAAATAACCACTTTAATGGAGATTTATAGCATCATTCAAATAAATACAGATTAAGATCGTAAAAACATAAGCTTGTAATATAGCTACACATAATTCCAGACCGGTTAATGTAAGAACTATAAATAAAGGACCAAGATCCCCTATAAAATACAAAAGATCATTCATACGTAGCATAGTCCAAGCGAACCCACTTAAAATCTTTACTAAACTATGACCGGCCATCATATTAGCAAATAAACGTATTCCTAAGCTTAATGCGCGAAAACAATAAGAAATTAGCTCAAGGAGTACTAAAAAAGGTGCTAATGGCAGTGGGACTCCTGCGGGTAATAAGAAGCTTAAAAATGAAGCCCGTTTCTTTGAAATCCCACTATAGTAATGCCAATAAAAATAGAAAATGAGAGACCTAAAGTAATGAGAAAATGACTTGTAACTGTGAAGCTATAAGGTATCATACCCTGAAGATTACAAAATAACAAAAAAGTAAAAGTGACCAAGATGCAAGGGAAAAACTGTTGTTTAACATTTCCTGAAAGACCCCCTATTTGTTCGTTTACCAGGTTCAGCACGAAATCATAAATAAGCTCTACCAAGGATTGCCAAGCATTTGGTACTAAGTTTCCTCCTCCTTTTTTAGTAACAAAATGAATCAGGAGTAGGACCAAACTGAGAGTTAGCACCATAAACAAAGATAAATTTGTGAATGAGAAATACAAGTTTCCTATATTCATAGGAATCAATGGGAGAATGGAAAATTGCTCAAGCGGGCTAGGTGCCTGAGTCCGAGTCTGCGTCTCAGCAAAAGCACTTAGGCTATAATAATAATAATTATTATGGTAATGGTGATAATAAAAAATTATTGCGTTGTTAGTTACAGTTCTTTCAATCGTTACATAATAATCCTTTACTACTCTCATAACCGGTGTGTGGTTAATAAAAAAAATGTATTCTTTCATTCAAATTAGATTCTTTCTTGTAGTTCCGCTTCTTGCTCGAAAAATGAGGAAAGACTTGTCGGAAATAGTTGGCTTGGTCCGACCAAGAAAGGCATGGGAGTTGTTGGGCATAAAGAAAAGATGCTTCTAAAGCTCTATTTATTCTCTTTTGATATTTCTAGTTGGATTAAAAGATCGCTCCTAAATGAAGTCTCTCTTACAGTTCAAGAGTTTCGAAAGGCTCTTAGCACGGGAAGGGTATTTTACTTCTTAGAAGGAGTAAATAAGTGTCCGTAGACGCAAAGTAGTTTGTTTTAATGTATGGTGTTCTTTGTCTTTTGTTAGTGGGGATCTACTCCGATGCTTACTGGAGATAGACTCCTATGCTAAGTTAAGTGTCTTTGTTTGGTTTTATTTGTTATGTTGTGTTTAGTTGTTTGGCTGGTCTATGTGTGTGTAAGCTTCCTATTGGATGTACTCTCAGATAGGTACTTCCCTGCGTACTATACTTATCTAATTCTAGTTTCAAGCCGGACAGGAATAGGAATCTCGATTTCTTACTAAAGCTAGCGGCTTGACTTGGTGTGAAGTTTTCATAGCATGGGCATGGGGAAAAGGACTCTTTGCATGAGTAGGCCGTTTTCAAGAACAGGTTTTACATGAATCTCTGGAAGGGCTTTCTCTGTCTCCTTAGGGTGTAGAACTCATCTCGGGCTACTAATGAATGGGAAGAAGGTAGCTAGCAGCTTCCATAGCTGTCTAGGATAGGCCACAAGGTGAAGCAGAAGGGAATTCATGGACAAATTAGCTGTTCGGGAGTCAATAGACTGTTTGGAAGTAACTGATCCCGCATTAGCATTAGTAAGGGAAGAGAAAGACCTGATTGACCTAAGGCAAGAAAGTGTAGCCTAGCCAATAGCAAGTGAATCCGAAGAGCTCTTTTGCGTATAGTATAAAAGGGCCTCTTTTCGACGTGCATCAGATCCGGGCAGCTAGGAAGGAAAACTCTGAAGCCAACAGGTTGTTTTCAAATGTGCACATGAAGAAGAAATGTTGGGGAGATTAAGTGCCTAGCCCTAGCCTTAGATGGAGCAAAGCAGACTGAGGGCATTAACTGAGATCCGATTCCATTCCTTCTCTTTCTGTGGCATTTGTCCTGTCTTCCAAAAAAAAGGAAATTTTCTATCAATCTTCAGATAGAAGTACACCAAGCTAATCTCACTAGTCTTGACTTTAGCATTCTTTTCTTTCTTTTTAGGGGATATCTTAGCTATTGGATTAACAGCATCAACAGGGCAGGAAAGCTGTACCAGGAAGCGAAGGAATGAAGTAATTGAAAACGAATAAGGAGAAAAATGTAATAACTTTTTTGATAGGGAACGAGCGGAGCCACTCGACCTATGGGATAGGTCGTTAAACAAGGTAGGTAGCGAGAGGGTACGTAGCGATGTACTAGCTCAACCGAGAGTCCGCGGGTAGACGAACGAAGTCAATCGACCAAGGGAGTTTTAGTGGAGGTTTGAAACCGCCCGCATTAGTTCAAGTAGTTGGACCACGTCTCAGCGGCTTCTTGGACTAGCTTTTGACCCCGTTTCACAGTCAGAGCCTTCCCGTGGCACCCTTCGCCCAAGACTTGAATCAGTAGATTGTTTGCAAGCCTTTTCCCCTATAGAAGATCTCCCTTTTTGAAATGCTGAAAGTCCACTTAACCCAACTCTATACCGAGCTCTTTCTTCCCTGTTTCAGGATCGCTTAGAATAACCGGCTTCTTCACTCGTTGATTCCCAGATCTAAAATGCAAACCGGCTGCTTCGCGCATCTCTAGCCAAAGACCGGCATTCAAGACTTGAAACCTTCAATTCAGCGGTTGTGTGCCCGAAAGTGCCTTTCTTTCCTTCTTGCCTGGGTTAAGCTCACTTGAGTTGAGCAGTTTCGCGTTTCCTGGTTAGCTTTCTACCTTTGTTTTCGTATTAGAATCTCCTATTTCAACCTTCATGCCAAGCAAGCTTCATGCTGAAACTATCTTCCTTCTTTGTCTTTGTGCGTGACTGGGGGAGGAGTTGAGATCAAGTGTGCTAAAACTCTTCTAAGAAGGAATGAGTTCCCACCCTTGATTGGTAAAATTGAAGCTATACCCCTAAAGTAGGGTTCTTGCCTTTCCGAGTTAGTTGGAAGCTATGCATCGTGAACTGGAGCGTTCATTGAACCCTTTCTTGCTTGAAACCCTTCTTTCTATTCTCTAATCTCGTATGGCAGCTTTCAGTCCCATCTTCAGTTTCGGGACATTGTTCATATGCCTCTTTTAAGAGAAGCCCTTATATCGAAGAATTCAATACATTTTTCATTTTTATATAGAAATGAGACAATACAGCCGAATTGACAGAAAAGAGTCTGAACTTGTTGATCAACCCTCTTTGTTGAAGTTCCTCCCTTAACAGTCGATCATGCGATCACACTCGATCTTTCCATCCGACTACACTCCCCTACTTCAATGAAAGGGGGTGAGGTTGTCAAATTTCAATGATGTGCCGCTCGTTGGCATCTAGTTCCCATTGCCCGCTGGATATTAAAGAATAAAATCAAACATTCTTTATTCTTTGAGGTACCATTCTGATAAAAGAATTGAGAATGTGTCCTCCGTCGCTATAGTTTCCGCTACCCGATTAGAATTAAGAATAAGGTAGTTTACTTGACTGAAAGGAGCGGAATAAATAAAGAGCAAGTTTCAATATTAGGTCAAAATGTTCTTTCAACTTATATTAGTTATTAACTCTCTTTGGGAGACTCACTCAGGAGCAAAACGGGAGTTCTTTGATTTGACTTCAAAAGTATCAATCTCGGAGAAGTGCCTTCGTACCTTTAATGGCCACTGCTAGGGAGGAAGCTTTTACTTTTACTGCCTTCACAGAGATATCCTAAATAATGGTTGACATTTAGGTAGCGTATCACTTAGTTGGGAGAATGGCCACAATCTCTTTTTGCTGAAGGTGCAGAGGCATTACCGTAGCCTCTTCTGTTGCTTGGCCATTTCAGATCGGAGCAAGGGATTCATGGATAGGTGTGTTTGATGCATTTGACGCCCTCCATGGGGAATTTCAATATAGGTGTGAGAGATCTTCCTTCGGTTCTAGTCAAGTATGGCAGCTTGAGGTCTCCTATTTCACCAGCCCCATTCTCATAGGGGAACTCTAATCCACTTTCATTTAACGGCAGGCGATAAAGTAAAGGTAGAAGGGTTTTCGTTTTGGGGTTCTCTTGTGGACAGGCCTTTGCCTGTCGTTGGAGTTAGCGGGGTTAGATAAAACCGGTGCTTTTATCTTAAACGAATTTTCACAGGTGAGTGAGATCGGAGCGATCCTACTTTAGCAAATCCTCTGTTTTTTTACTTAATCCATTGACGCAATCCAAAAGGAAGTCAAACCGTGATCGGGCTTGCCAAGAAGGCACTTGTCTGCTGTCTCGGTTCTTTCTTTCAATGAAAGTTGACTAATCTGAAATCGACGTTCTTAGATGTCCACGTATATTTTGATGTCAGAGACCACCAATGAGGTTTTGGCTTTAGTAACCTTTACTGAGAATTGCAAAACTATCCCTTGGTCGAAGGCAATAATGAAGTTAACGATTCCAATTAAACGCTAGGCTGTGGCTTCTCAGTTCAGCTAATCCATTACGGGTTTCTGGAAGGCCTTTGAAAAGAAGAGGTTAAAAGAGCCCAATCCAGGTTTAGTTGTCTCAGGCAAGAGTTGCTTAAAGTTGGGGCTTTGTCAGCCCAATACCTTCATGGTCATGGGAAAAGCATAACCATAGATTTCGTAGGACGATTGCCCTATCTCTTAAATTCAAGGGGGGAATCACTACGTTTTTGTCGTCACAATGAACGAGACGACAGAAGTTCCACAAGAATATGACTAGAGAGATATGTTCTTCTTCGTGCATACAGGTCTGGTTCCTGAGAAAACAGATCTCTATTAGCGAGTTTCCCAGTACAATATATAACCCGGGACTGGCTGAAATGAATGAATTCTCATGGTTTCCGCCGGCTAATAGGGCGAGCAGCGTAATGGAGTCCCCGGGGCGGACGACGTGAGTGAGAGCCCAGACCATAGCGGCTTTAGAGACTTCTCTCTCGGATTTAACGGCGACGAAAACGTTCTCCGGGAGGCTTTCCTTTCTGCTTTACTGCGATTTACCCATAACCATCAGCGGCAAGGATTATGGAAGAGGCCAAACCAACCCAGGTACACCACAAGTAGATACGGTTGGAGTAGCAGATCCTATAGAAACAAAGACAAAGCCCGAGGCAGATCCAGACGCGTACCTAGGTGGCGCAGCATCCCTTCGAGTTGCTTGCCACCCCCTTTCTCCTTTCTCCCTCCTCCGGTCGCCTCGTTACCTTTTTTGCTTTCTTACATTGACTTCTTTCCGCTTTTTCACTTCTTTTCCTTTGATTCAGCTGTATTAGTAACCGACGATTCCTTTTTTCCAAGTGTGTCCGATTGGTATCACTCGCATAAGACTTTTCCTTTATTTATAGCGGCCATGTGGCATAGTCCATCTTTTCCTTATCTTTTTCCCCTCAAAATAGAATATATACTTGCCTTTGAACTGATTTGAATATATGTAGGAAGGCTTAGTGGAAGGGCGGCACCCTCTTCAGAGGTGCCCGAGGGGCAGCTAGGCGAGCAGGATCAAGAAAGAAAAAAGTCGTAGGCAGAGATGACTAAGTGAAGAAGGCCCGGCCCAATGTGAGTTTTTCATTTTGATTTGCTACCCCGCCGTGATTAAATGAGAATGCATAAGAGGCTCGTGGGATTGACGTGAGGGGGCATGGATGGCTATACTTCTGGGAGCGAACTCCGGGCGAATATGAAGCGCATGGATACAAGTTAGGCCTTGGAATGAAAGACAATTCTGAATCCGCTTTGTCTATGAACAAGGAAGCTATAAGTAATGCAACTATGAATCTCATGGAGAGTTCGATCCATTAGGTTCTTCGATTTGTTCAGAAAAGAAACGAGAGACAAGAAAACATCTTTTATTACGATTAAAAGGACCAATCTCAAATAGACCAAGATCCAATTTCGGGTCATTTCTTGGTGAACATGATCTGCCATAATCTCTTCGATCCCTTCATTTATGTGCCAGAATAAAGAGAGATTTGGTAGGAAAGTGGAAGAGACTTTTTGTATGTATATGATAATCAAAGGGAGTGGGAAAGCTGCAGTAATTCTTTGGAAAAGCCCGCTTCTCTTTGTCTTCGAGCTTTAATTCTTCAATCCACTGATTCGTTCCTTCATATACCTCCCCACCAATAGATAGAGACAAATGGGAATAACCGAACCACGTCTACAAAATGCCAGTACCATGCAGCTGCTTCAAAGCCAACGTGATGCTCCTTGGTCAGATGACCAAGATATTTGCGAATACCACATACGATCGAGAAAAGAGTACCTATAATCACATGAAAACCATGAAAGCCAGTTGCTAAGAAAAAAGGTAGAACCATAAATACTATCCGAAATTGTGGAAGGCGCTTGATAATATTCCATTCCTTGAAAGGCGGTTATTACTAGAGCCAGTGAAACGGTAGCTACTAAAGCGTAAACTACTCGTTTTTCCTTCCCCGCGAGTATAGCATGATGAGCCCAAGTTACGGCAGCTCCGGATGAAAGGGGAATAAGAGTATTAAGAAAAGGGATTTCCCGAGGATCTAAAACCGCAATCCCTTTTGGGGGCCAAATACCTCCGATCTCTACAGTAGGTGCCAAAGAAGAATGAGAAGAATCCCAAAAAAGAGAAAAAAGGAACATAACCTCCGAAACGATAAACAGAATAAACCCATATCGAGGTCCTAATTGTACGACTTTGGTATGATGTCCTTCCAACGTGGATTCACGTAGAACATCGTGCCACCATACGAACATGGTATATAGGATAAAGATTAGGCCCAAACTGAGAAGTGTTGGACCCCCTTGAAATGAGTGCATGTACATCACACCTCCTACGGTGGTTGCCAAAGCTCCGAGTGAACCCGAAATAGGCCATGGACTTGGATCTACCAAATGATAAGTGTGCCTCTGAGATTCAATCATAAACAACTTTGCCTCGGTTGCATGTAAACCCCCCTTCACCCCCGCCCCCCTAAAGTGGTAAAGAAGGCTCTTTGGGGTCCCTCTTTCTATCTGACAGGACAAACAAATAGGAAGGGATGGTTCTTTCATTGCAAGAAGTCTAACTAGAAAAGGATCTCCCTATTATTTTGAGAAGAGAATTGTTGGTTTGACCGACGAACTACGTGGGAAAATGGACCTTATTTCTTTTCAGAAAGCATTTTTAAAAGTAACAATTCCATTCAGTTCGGTTTCGGAAAACTTTCTGTCGGGGCCTAACATCAAAGGTGCAGTTTGATCTCTCTGGTTGAGGCTGCAATTCATTTTTACACGTGGGAAGGGCTTACTCTACTAGTGGCTCGGCTTGGTCTCAGCCCCTTCCCGTACTATTCCTCCCCACTAAAAATGCGATTGAGAATCTCGAGAACCTTTCTGAACGTCTGTCTTCGCGGGGCGATTTGAAAAGGAGTATATCTTTCTTATAGTCTCTTCCATTCCACTATTCTGATCGAGAAAGAATCTCTTCTGAACGAGCAAGTCATAATGAGATTAAAAACCGATGCTTCCTTGGCCGTGTGGAACATGGATTAGCATTATGTCATTCCTACAAGTGATCCCCCATCCAGGATTGGAAGAAGTGCTATATGAGGACTTCGAGATCAAATATAATATGTTCCTTTCCATTCCTCGTGAGCCACTGATTTCTCCGAAACAAGATATCAAAGTGATCTTCCTCTTTTTTCCCAATAAGTCGACGGCCTTACACCATTGGGAGACTTCGAATAAACTGGAGTACATATAGGATAGACCGGTGCTAAAACCTTTTCTCAAGATATCTTCCAAACTGTTGGGGTCCTTGCTCCGGATGTTGTTCGTACGGTGTGAAAGCAGTTGGTTACATAGTTTTAGAATTCTGCTGATCCCAAGTAGTCCATCTCCATCATTGCATATGGCAATATAGAAAATAAAGAAGAAAAGGCATGACCAGAAGAATTGTGTGAAATAAGTGAATTTATCCAGTTGAGGCATCTTGATCGAGAATAAAGGATTCCCCCCATACAGAAAGAGAGGCCTTCCTGTACGAGTAGTGAAGAACTAAACGATTTTGTTTTGTTGGTTATTGACCAACGGAAAGAAAGGGATTGTGTCAACTTAGTTCCTTCATCTTTCTATTTTGATTCTCTTTTTTTTTATATTGTGTAAGGTAAAGCGCATTCCTTTAAGAATGTATCTGGTTCCATTTTTCTTTCGTTAGTTAAGCAGCTACTAAACTACGACGCTACCTTGCTGAACTCATCCAGCTAATACAGTAGCTCCTGGAATCTCAAACTATCAATGCTATTTATCAGAATCTCGTAGTAGGTTTCCCTAAGAAAGCCGGGCTTAAAATGAATAATGTTATTCCCATATAATAACCGAACCGCTTCATCCCCAAAGGTTCTCTGAATAGCTTCAGGCATGGTCAAGCCCGGTGGTAATACCATCCCGGCTTCACGCAAAAGCTTGCCGCACTCATTACCTATTTCTTGGTATAATTGGAAAAAGTCAAATGGAGCGCTTCGCGCGTCGAACGCTGTTGAAGAGGCAGCGGAAGTCGCCGAAGAGGCAGCGGAATCCGCCGAAGAAGGGAAGGAATCCCAATCCGTCTCCATGAGAGCGTCCATCTCACTCCTTCGTAGTACGAGTTGTCTACTGGTAATCATTTGATCTGTTTTCATTTTCTGTGTAAAAATTAGGAATTCCTCTTCCAACTCGTCCCAGAATGGGCGTTATGGAAAAGAACAAGAAGAAAACAAAAGGAGAGATGTGTCCAATAGTCACAAATGGTGCCTCCACAGGTTGACATCCGATCCAACCTAGTAGTAAGCGATCCGCCAAAAGCAACCAAAATATTCCTTGGTGAATCGCGCAAAACTTGAACTACGTACATACATACTTTAAAAAAAAGGTAAAGCCAACAGACATATAAAAACTGGTGCTATTGCGGCTACACCTCCCTCTTTGTCAGGTATACTACCAAGAATGGCATGGATCGGTAGGAAATACCATTTTGGTACAATATGAGGCGGGGTGGGCATCGGATTAGCAGGTATATAATTGTCGGGATGCCCCAAAACATTAGGAGCATAAAAAATAAAAATGGAAGAAAAGATAGCAAAAGCTACCCAACCTACTAGATCCTTTACATAAAAATAAGGGTAAGAAGCAATTTTATCCATCTCTGAATGTACCCCCAATTGATTATTTGATCCCTATTGATGCAATGCGGCCAGATGAAGAAGACTGGCACCTACTAAAAGAAAGGGGAGTAAATGATGAAGACTAAAAAAACGATTTAAGGTGGCATTGTCCACGGAGAAACCACCGCAAAGCCAAGTCACTATGGTATCTCCTACTACAGGTATAGCGCTAGCTAAGCTTGTAATGACTGTAGCCCCCCAAAAGCTCATCTGACCCCAAGGTGGTACGTATCCTATAAAAGTTGTTACAATCATTAATAGTAAGATTACAACTCCGATACACCGAACAAATTCCCTAGGACTGCTATAACTCGCATGATATAGACCACGAAAAAGATGAAGGTAAACCACAATGAGAAACATACTTGCCCCATTAGAATGCTTATAACGGAGCAACCAGCCCCCTTCAACATCTCTCATAATGTGTTCTACGCTGTTGAAAGCTAGATCCACATGAGGTGTGTAATGCAGAGCTAAAAAAACACCAGTCACTATCTGAATGACTAAACAAATACCAGCTAACGGACCGAACCCCTACCAATAACTAAGATTGCTTGGGGTTGGATAATCTATCAAATGCTGATTCAGTGTGGAGAAGATAGGTTGTTTAAGAATCAAGAATCATTGGTTCCTTATAGTCACTTATTTTTATTTTGTTTTTTTAGAAAGAGAACTCAGGTTCCCTCACCTTTTAGCGTTCTGGGGCCTTTATATATATAAAAAACAAAAAAAAAAAACAAAAAACAAAAAAGATCTCAAAATATTTAAAGTACCCTTAGCGTAGGCCGAAAGAAAGTCAATATGAGATTTGCGTTTTTCCAACGAAACAGTGAAAGATGTTGTTTTATCCTTATCCATGGATGGAGGGAGTGGATGGGGTCGCATCCGCGTATACGCCGAATTGCCTACATATCTTCTTCAAAAGAATCAGACCATTGTAGTTCAGTTAAAAAGACGTTTTAAAAAGCAATCAAAGATAAGATCGAAGAGAATGAAACGCACGTAGTGGTCATTATAGCGGTTCCTTCTGATCCTAGAAAACGCCCAAAAAAACCTGCTACGGAAGGGTCAGCGCGAACGAAGGTCTACAATAACGAAATGTAGTAGATCATAATGGAAAGGTATGGAATGTGACAAATAAACAATAGCATAACAGCCGAAATCCGTCAATTTTCTATTTTCATTTACCCGTGTTACAGAAAGCCGTCCCGGGAACCTTGCTACTAAATGAACTGAGTCCTCTATTGACCAAGAAGGTCGGTTAGACTTTAAGGGACCATTTCCTGTAAGGAATGCCGCTATTCACCCAAAGGGCGAACAGCCGAAAGCATTATATCCTCGCGTTCTACCGTTCATTCTTTTTCTTTCTCTTGCCGGTGCGGCCCTAGGAACCAGAGCATTGATTGCACTACGTACACTAATTCACAAACCTCGTGTGGGGCTAATCGTTTTCATTTCCTATCTAAGAGAACCCAGAAGAGAAAGAAAGGTTCGTGTAACACAACTGGGAGTTCTATTACTTAAGATGGTGTCCAGCTCCAGACTATATTTAGTCAGTTGCTTTCGCATCCTTAGTCGGTGTAATTAAGGCCTATTCGAAAGCTGCCTATGCGGTGGGTTTGAATCCCATAGGAGTGAAATAGCTTGGTTTCTCACATAGACTTTAGTGAGTAGTGAGCTGCTTGAGATAGGGCGATGCCGTTTGCTTGCTAATGAGTTCGGTAGCAGCCTGCTTTCTATACGGAAGTGAAAACAGGCTTGTGAAAGGAAGCTACCTACCTTCGAACCGAGATTTCTTCTGTATACAATAAAAACTAGTACATGAAAATTGATAGGGAAAGTACACGGAGCACTCACTTACTTATATATTGCCCGGAATAAAGGAGAAAAGGAGGTGCATACGATCTCGTGCAATCATACGATCTTCCCTTTTTTAAGGTGCATACGCTCTTGTTCAATCAGACGAGAATCCCTTTTTTAAGGTGCATACGCTCTTGTTCAATCAGACGAGAATCATATAAAGAAGCCAATTTGACGCATATTTCACTTTCTCTAATGTGCCGGCTAAAACTCTGGTTTCGTTACAGGTTCTATTATTTTCTAACTCCTTGGTGTCTCGTACCTTGACTTTCGCTACCTATACCTAGGCTTTTCTGCCTTTTTCTTTACGACCTTGGCTCTTTCCGTTCTCTGAGGTTCTTTCTATCTCATAAGAGGTAAGGCTTTCCCATCTTTACTCCCTGGGAAGCTAGACTTTCTTCTCTACTCATTTTGGAGAGCTAATCTGACTTCTATCTCTTCTCAGTTCTCTAGGGAAGGTAGGGATTACTTGAGCTTTCATTGCCAACCAGTTCTTCCTCTGCCTTGGCATAAACAGAGCTAACTTTCCTTGAGACTACTTCTGGAACATCCCTATCCTTCGATCGATACTGCCGACATTACTCGTTATGAGGTGAGGATTGGCATCAGATGACTTCACTTGAGACATAACTTCTTCCAATAACTAAACTTCAAGTCTTAGCTACCCGAAATAAAATAGAATAAGGGAAGTTGACTTCGAAATCGTACTTTGAGCTACCTACAAGAGGAAACTTCAAGCTTTCTATGGCACTTATCCCATCCTCAACTCGGTAATCTATCTTTACTGACTTGCCTTCAACAGCCTTAGCCCCAGGTGGTGTAACAGATAATTCAAGTAGACAGCCAAAAACACCGGTTCTATCTCTCAGACTACCTTGAGACTCAACAATGACTAATTTCGGTACTGAAAGAACTTGGTTCCCGTATTGTTTTTGAGTGAGAGACCAGCCTTTAGCCCGTCTAGGCTACTCAATCAAGAACTGGCCTGCACCCGGTACTCCAACCGAAATCCGTCAATTCTTGGGTTTGGCGGGTTACTATCGAAGCTTTATTCAAGATTTTTCAAAGATTGCGCAGCCCCTCACTACCTTAATGCAGAAGGGTGTCACATATCGATGGGGTGATGCTTAGGAAGCCGCGTTTCAACTACTGAAGAAGAAACTTTGCAGCGCCCCCATCCTTTCGTTACCTGATGGCACAGAACACTTTGTGGTTTATTGTGACGCGTCAATCAAAGGACTTGGTTGTGTGTTGATGCAACGTGAAAAGGTCATTGCTTACGCGTCACATCAGCTCAAGGTCCACGAAAAGAACTACACTACCCATGATTTGGAGCTGGGAGCTGTAGTGTTTGCACTCAAGATATGGAGACATTACATGTACGATACCAAGGGCACTATGTACACTGATCACAGGAGTCTCCAGCACATCTTTGATCAGAAGGAGTTGAACATGCGACAACGTCGGTGGGTCGAACTCTTGAATGATTATGAGTGCGCGATTAAATATCATCCTGGCAAGGCCAACGTTGTGGCCGATGCCCTCAGTCCTAAGGAAACCAAACCTAAGTGGGTGCGTGCGTTACAGCTTACGATCCACTTCAGTCTTCCTACCCAGATTCGAGAGGCACAAATCGAAGCATTGAAGGAAGAAAACCTTAAAGCTGAGTCCCTACGGGGATTGGAGAAACGGTTGGAACTAAAGGAAGACGGTGCTTATTACTTAGCGGGACGTATTTGGGTTCCGTTTTATGGTAATCTACGCGAGCTTGTGATGGATGAGGCACACAAGTCTCGTTCCTCGGTACACCCTGGTTCTGATAAGATGTACCACGATCTCAAAACCACGTACTGGTGGCCTAGTATGAAGGCTAACATAGCAACCTACGTTAGTAAATGCTTGACATGCGCCAGAGTTAAGGTTGAATACCAGAAGCCATCAGGACTACTCCAACAACCCGAGATCCCAACATGGAAATGGGAGCAAATTTCCATGGATTTTGTCACTGGATTGCCGAGATCTCAGTGGGGAAACTACACCATCTGGGTGATCGTGGATCGACTAACTAAGTCTCCACACTTTCTGGCAATCAAGGAAACTGACAAGTTTTCTACGCTCACAGACATTTATCTGAAGGAAGTAGTCTCTAGGCATGGAGTGCCAACATCTATTATCTCTGATCGAGACTCACGCTTTACATCTGAGTTGTGGCAAGCAATGCACAAATCCTTCGGCTCACGTCTAGACATGAGCACATCGTATCATCCACAGACGGATGGGCAGACCAAACGCACCATCCAGACTCTTGAAGACATGCTTCGGGCATGTGTAATCGACTTTGGTAACGGCTGGGAAAGGCACCTACCTTTGGTGGAGTTTTCGTATAACAACAGTTACCACACCAGCATCCAGGCTGCTACGTTCGAGGCTTTGTATGGACGGAAATGCCGATCACCTCTATGCTGGGAAGAAGTTGGCG
>JARYGA010018120.1:0-35776 GCA_030545235.1 Helianthus tuberosus
TAAACTGGTATTCTTCAAGCTCCTCAAAAGTAGAGGATTCCATTGGTCTGTCAAGTGTGATTTTGTTACCAAGTTTGTCAGTGATTTTCACTTCTTGGCCATTCTTGTTTGTGGGGATGAACTCAGTGGTAACAGATTTTTCAAAAGCAGTGTTTACATCATCATGTTTTCTATAGCCAACCCCAAATTTCACATTGCTTTTTCTCTGTTTTTCAAGCATAACCTCATATCCTTTGCAAGATTCCACCCATCTTTCACAAGTAATCTGGGCAGACTCCAACTCCTTTTTGCAAACTTGGTATTTTTCTACCATAGTTTGAAGTTGGGTTTTGGTTATACTTTGCTCTTCTTTTAGACAGCTGTTCTCTTTTTCCTTTTCAGTCAATTTGTTTTTAAGTTCTTTTAAAGACCTTTCAAATTTGACCTCATCAGACAAGATTTTATCCCGAAGGTTTTCATTCACCTCTTTAATGTTAGCAAAAGCAATTATGCAATTGTCAGAACACAGTTTTTCAAGAACTTGAGGAGATACCTTGGCAGCTGCCATCATTGCATAATCACATTGATGATCTTCCTCATCATCAGCTTTCACCTTCTTTTCACCAGCCTTTTTTTCCTTCTCTTCTTGTTTGTCCTCTTCGGACCATGGTTCTGTCAGTGGTTCAATCAGGGAACCTGAACTTTCTCCCAACAGTAGTTCACCAGCCACAGCAGTAACCACTGCTTCAGTCACCTCTTCCACTGTTTCAAAGCTCTGCTGTTCCTCCTTAGTTTCAACCCCCTCCTGTATTGACTCTAATGCCATCAAACAAAACTCATCATGAGAAGGATCATTTGAAGCATAGAGTGCAAAATTTTCATCATTAAGGTCTTCAGGCATACTGCTCCAATCAACAAACCCTTGAGTGAAAAAACTTTGTTGATCTGGTTGTGCTGCTGCTGGAGCAGTGGTTTGAGGTGCAACAGGTTGCACTTGTACCTGTGGAGCAGGGGTTTGAACATATTGGATTTGTGGAACAGTAGTTTGGACATAATGTACTGGCACAGGGGCAGCAGCATAGTGAGCAGTGTTCACTTGAGCTGCTGGGGCATATTGGGCATAGTGCACAGTGTTTTGGTTTTGAGGTCTAGGATTTGAGCTAGGGTGAGTAATTATGGGACCAGTAGTTTGACTCCTACATTCCCTAGCGAAATGTCCCAACCTATTACACTTGTAGCACTTGATTTTCGATTTATCCAACCCAACCCTTAGATTCCCATGCAAACCTAGGAATTTTCGCCCTGTTCTTTTGTAGAACTTGCTAGTTCTAACACTTAGCAAAGCCAGTTGGTGCAGGATGTCCATTTCCTCTAAATCAGTGGGATCAAAATGTTGCAAATCATTTAGTTCAAAACTTAAATTGTCTGACATCTGGTTTTCATTTGCAGTGAATGCATAACTAGCAGAGTGAGGATCAGGGTTGTTAAAATTTGCACCAGCAGTTATGTCAATGAAGTGATCAAAACCCTGGTCCTTACCACTGCCCCCAGATTCTTCTTGACCCAGAAGAGCAGTATTACCGAAAGTGTAATCATCGGTAACTTTTCCTGACTCTTGTAACCTCCTTTTCTGGTTCAACTCCCTTTCGTAGGTCAGGAGTCGACCGTGGAGTTGGGTCAAGGTCAGATCCTTGAATTCAGGTGAGTTTCGGGTGACAAAAGCTATGGTGTCCCATTTTTCTGGCAGTGACCTGAGGAACCTGCTATTTTGAGTTGAGTTTGTAAAAGTGGTGTTAACAAGCCTCAGTTCACTGATGAGACAACTGAAACACTCAAATTGTTGCGTTAGTGATTCGCCTTTAACGTAGCAAAATGTTTCATACTGTTGGTTCAGGATTTCCCTATTGTTTTCTATGACTTCTTCAGTTCCCCCAAACAGTTCCTTAAGTGCGTCCCATAACTCTTTGGCACTGTTACAATGTAACAGTCCAGCATATATCTCATTGGGCAGCGCTGATGCTACGATGCTAAACGCTTTAGCATCTAGTTCGATCTTTTGAAAATCGGTTTCGGTATAATTTTCAACTGGTTTTGGAACGAACTTTTTAGCATCTTCAGCACTTGGCACTGAAGGAACATGGGGACCATAAATGACAGACTTCCAACAACCTGTGCTTTGTTGAGCGAGGATGTGACCCATCCTCCTCTGCCAGATGTTGTACTCATTTCTTTTTAGCATAGGTGGTTTAAAAAGCGAGCCGATGTTGTTTTTATCATCCTGAGATTGTGACGTCATTCTTGTTGTTTTACAGACACTGAGAAATCAACTTTAATGGTGATTAATCCTTGCTCTGTTTTTCAACGGACGAACAAACGATCAGTATCAACTGTTATGAGCTGATCTATTTACGTCAAAATGATTGTTAAATCAAATTTGACTGTCCAGGCTCTGATACCAATTGTTGGATCTGAGTTTCTTTTTTATTGTATTTTCGTTTGAAATTAAGATGGAAATGAGAGAGTTGTGCAGCGGAATTAAGATGAAAACAAACTTTGCATACAATCAAACGAGAGTAATACTTTAATCAAACATCTTTACACAATGAATCGAAAGATTGAATTTGTTTCAACAACGATTACAATGATTGATGAATGAATGCAAACTCCCCCTCAGCCAGAGCTCAGTGGTTTGTTTGTGTAAAGAAGACGGTATTGCAAGAGCTAATAGAACAGTACAAAGTACTGAACTATTTATAGGCACTTGCAAACCACTGAGCATCTTAGCTAACGTCACCATGAAAGTGACATCTAACCTCCTAACAAACTCTAACCTCTGATCTATACAAACTCTGATATACTAACTACTGCTATTACATTTCTTTACATAAAAGACACTTAAACAGCTACTGCATCCTTCCACTGCTGTGAACCCAGCAGTGCCTGTCCGGATCAGCAGTACTTGACTCAAGGCAGTAGATTGAGTCAGCAGAGCTTTGGTCTTCCATCAGTCTTTGACATTTGTCAGTAGATGCAAAGCAGCAGTTGTAGGACAGCACTTAGTAAGATCAGTAGATAGGAGGTCAGCAGATATAAAACCACTTTCAAGGGGAGAGATTTGCATGAACTAACTGTAATCGTCTGCTTATTCTGGATCCACTGCTCTGATCCAGTTTTGGCTTTAATTATCTGTTCCTCTGATAGGGTTCAATCCCAACAATTTTCAAATGTGTCGGTTGATTGTATTTACCAGTAAAAACTTACGTATTTTCAAAAGATTAAGTGATAGGTACAAATAAGTAAATAGGCTGGAAGCTGCTCGGAATTGTTAGACTAGGAATTTGCAACTCCTTTGCATAAGCCATTAGTCTGATAAACTTCTTTTGTTTTAATGATCCGCCTGTGGATTATTACAAGCTTGTCTGTACTAAATACTTTGATATATTTTAGACATTTGTGTTTGTAATAATATTTTATATTCCAAAACTTCCGCTGTGCTATCATGTGTATGTTTGACTATGACGATACCAATCTTACGTCACGATACTCCCCACCGGGCTGAGTTGTAAATATCGGGGTGTGACATAAAAAGAAGAGAAGTTTAGATGAAATCGGAGATAAACTTGTGAAAAATCGTTGTGGAAATCGTTGTGATACTTATAAAAATAATGAA
This sequence comes from Helianthus tuberosus, assembly GCA_030545235.1. Lineage (NCBI taxonomy): Eukaryota > Viridiplantae > Streptophyta > Magnoliopsida > Asterales > Asteraceae > Helianthus > Helianthus tuberosus. Next base: position 3,650 of record JARYGA010018120.1, read on the forward strand.
TCTTACCTTGAATGCAGAGAGAAAGCTAGTAGAGGGTGTTCCTGTGCGATGGCAGCAAGTTGTAAAAGTGAGAGTGAGCTAGGTATTTATAGAGAAAGAGGTTTGGTGCAGGCTGCCTCTGTACGAAGTCGTTGCCTCCGTACGAAGCCGATGCCTCTGTACGAAGCCACCTGTTTCGTGCGAGTGATTCTCGTTTCATGTGTCGAATGTTCGTTTGGTTGCGTTAGTTAGTTCGAGTACCTTTAGTATTTTAGAAAGATAATAAAATGTCGTGTTGCGTTTTAGCATGATAAATCGAGTTGTGCGAGCGAGCGTTTGAGCATTTTAAGCGAGTATCAAACACATATATCATATTTAACATTCAAAAGCATAAATAATATAAATAAATACGCATTTTGAGTTCTCGTTGAGTTTGTGTTACGATGAGCGTTTAAGTAATAAGCGTTTAAATGCGATAAATAAGCGATATAAAATGCTTTTAAAAATATAGTTAACCCTTGGCAATAATAAAATCTCGGAGTACAAGCGTTTACGAATGAATCAACGATAACAAATAGAAACAACCGAAAGTCGGGTTGTTACAGTCTCCCCTACTTTAGGTGTTAGGATATGAGTTTGGTTTTGATTGTGTTTTACGTTTGAAATAAGATGAAGATGGATGAGTTGTGCAGCAGAATTTAATATGGAAACAAACTTTGCACACAATCAAACAGGAGATTTGCTTTAATCAAACATTTTCAACAAAGAACCGAAAGATTGAAATTATTTCAATAACGATTACAATGCATGTATGAATACAAACTCCCCCTCAGCCTGAGCTCACAGTGTTTGTTCATGCAGGAAGAAGATTTTGTGAAGGGCTAATAGAACAGTGCATGGTACTGTTCTATTTATAGGCACGGACAAACCACTGAGGCATCAATGCTGACGTCACCATAAAAGTGACATCTAACCTCCTAACAACTTCTAACAACTGATCTATACAAACACCGCTTAAGCTAACAACTTCTATACAATACATTACATAGTTAAACTAAACTACTGCTGGTCCTTCCACTGTTGTGATTTCAGCAGTACTTGATAACGACCTGCAGTGCTTGACCCAAAGCAGTAGATCGAACAGCAGGGCTTTAGTCTTTGACTTGATCAGCGGTTGTAGGTTAGCAGTTGTAACGATCAGTAGATAGGAGGTCAGCAGATGTAGAAACCACTTTCAAGGGGAGAGACTTGTAACACAACATCTGCTTATTCTGGATCCACTGTCCTGATCCAGTTTTGGCTTTAATTATATGTTCCTCTGATAGGGTTCAATCCCAACAATCTCCCCCTGGAATAGATAATGCCAAAACCCTTCATTATTGTGGAACTTTATTGCCGCATCAATAGTTCCCTTATCTGACCTTTAAGTTGCAAATCAAAGTCTAGGGCATATGTGTCATCTTCATCCCTACTAAGTGGAAGATCAAGGAGATCCTGCATATCTTCAAGACTTAGGCCAAGTGCTTGTTCCCTTGTTATTTTCTTCACTTCTCCACTAGACTTGAACACAGTCAGTACATGGGTCTGTTTGTCAGTTTCCCACTTTAGTACTTTTGAGCATGGTGGGTTTCTTGGGAGATTTTTATTGGATGAGGAGTTTGGTGATGCAGGCCTTGTGATGACTGTTTGAGCAGTGCTTACAGGTTGATTCAGGCCAAGAGTTTCAGCTATCATCTTTTTAATACCTTCCTTTACAAGCTCATAACCTGCCATTAATTCTGTCACTGTTTCAGTATCCAACTGTTTTTGTTGCCTTCTTTTAAAGATGGCTGCACCAACTGGAGCAGTGGATCTCCTGATTTGCAGCTTTGATGGTCTTTTTGAAACCTCTGCTTCAGGATAGTCAGGTTTTTGTGGAACTTTAGGATCTTTCTTCCTTAATTCCTCCAACCTTTTGTAGGTGGATCTGACTATGTCTTCTTTCCATCTTGCCACTTGATTTTTGGACCCATAGTCAGCAGCAACTAATTCCTCTTTCATTCTCTTCAGCTCTAATGTCTTCTCAGGCACATTCTTTTTGTACTTTGACCAATTTGGAGGAGTGTGTTTGACCTTATTCTTTATCATTTCTTGAATCCTGGCTGCTTCTTGTTCAAGCTCAGGAATGGTCCACTCCTTATACATATGCTTTTCTCCCTTGTACTTCTTGGTTGCCATGATTCTTTCAATGTAGTCTTTTCTCAAACTTTCATCTGCTCTTTCTGAAATTTGTTGACAAACATTTTTTGCAAATTGCTCTAAGGATCTGACTTGAGTAAATAGAAACTGGTAGTGCCTTTGAATTTCTTTGTCAGATTATCCTTGAGAGTTTCTTTTGGAAATATCCTCTGCCTGTTTAGCCTTAACTTTCAAATATTCTTCAATGTTGTTAGGCCTTGGATATCCTTCAACTGATGGCAACTTCCTTTTAGCAGGGTCATCCTCATAGTTCTAGAGGAAATTGAACACCTGCAGGAGTAATGACAGGGATTAGTTGTTGTACTGGAGCTGATGAGAGAGGAACAGGTTTTGGAATTAGTGCAAGAGATTCTGAAGATGTTGGTGGTGGTGATGGAGAATCATCATCAGGTATGAAAATCCTTCTCCTTTTTATTGTACGAGAGGCTGATGATGTCTTGGGTGGATCAGTGGTGGTATTTTGAGTGGTGGATGGTGACTGACTAACAGCTGTTGAAACAACAGGTGTTTCAACCACTGTTGCCATTACAACAGATGTTGTAACATCTGATGTCTTCTACTTTTTGGCAGGAGGTGATGGTGGTGAGGTTGTTTTTGGTGGTTTTATTGTTGGAGTGATTTTTGGTGGTGGTGGTAAGGTAGTGGTTGTGGTTGTGGTGTGTGTTGAAGTGGTGTGTGTTGAAGTGGTAGTTTGAGGTTTGGATCCTTTAGTAGGTGGTTTAGAAGCATGCTTTTTATGTTGCCTCACTTATCTAGTGGGCTTCTTCTTTTCTTCCTTGGGATTTTTATCATCCATAGGTTCAGAAGGACCTTGTGCATTTAACTTCATGAAGGCTCTGTTCTCCTATTCCCACCTGGCTTTATCCTTAGCCTCTCTATCCCTTTTTACACTTGCTTTTGCTTCAGCTAGTGCATTTTCAATAACATCAATCTTTTTACTACCATCTGGCAAGGGAATGTTTTTAGTCATGTTTTCCATTTCTGGTTCAAAATAAATTCCATCTTCAATTCCCTTCTTTATCCACTGTTTGATTTTCTCCCCCTTTTTGGCATTATCTGCAGGAGGGTTATCAAAGAAGAGAACAGTGGGAGGAGCAGTGCCAGTGGTTTTCAGAATGTGGGCTTTTTAAGCCTTGATGTCAGCTTGGGTATCTTTAAACCTTGCTTCCGTGAGAGTTCTGATCTTTTTAATTTGGATCTCATGTTGCTGATCAGCTAGTTCTCTTTGATGTCGGAGCAATGGCTGAAATAAACTCCACAGCTCATTTGATAATGGAGCAGCTGTTGGGGGTGGTGCAGCAGTGGATGTTGACTTTTGAGAATTTAACACCTGCTGCAGCATTGTTTTGATGTCTGCAACAGATGATTCAATTCTGTCCACTCTCTTCGTCAATTCTTTATACTTTAAACCATCACCCAAATGAATGGGATCATCTGATTTCCCACCAGCAGTGGTTGTATCAATGGTAGACTTAGGGAATGTATCCCAAAAATCATCCACTGATGCCCCTTGTTCTTGGTACCGGGGACTTCTTTCCTCATTTGTGGACACTTTGAACAGCTCACCAGTGGTTAAAGAAAACTCACCAGTGGTTGCCTTAGTTGTCTCTGAAGAAATTGCCTTCAAGGGAGTCTTATTGATAGAACAACTGACCCAATGTAGACCAGTGGGTCCAACACTAGTAGTTGCTGCTCCACTTGAACTACTGACAGGAGTTACTTGTAACTCCTGCAGTGTAACCTCCTCAATTGTTGCTGGGATAGCAGAGGTATATGCATCAGACCCAGTCACTTGTAGGAGTGTTCTCTCATTGATAGGTGGTTGAGAGGAACTGGTTTGTGTCTGAGCTATATCAACTGCATACAACAAAGGTAGCATGGATTGTAGTAAGATGAGGGGTGAAGGTATTTGTGTAGAAAGAGACATGTCCTTGGGATCAGGACAGAGGAAGATGGATCCAATTGGACCCAGAGCTTCATAATGTGGGGTCCCTGTGCTTACAACCTGATCCTTTTGTGAGGATGCAGGAGGAGTTTTAGGCAAAGGTGGAGATCTTTCTACCAACTGCTGTGAGGAAGTAGCAGCAGTGGTTATTGGTGACTTTTGTGTTGTCACTAACAGTTGCTCTGGGATCTCATATTCCAGAGTTTCCTTTTTGATGGGTTTGGGGGCTTTTTGGATGTTTTCTTTTTGGTCTTTTTGGTCAGTGTAGGTGTGGGTTTCAAAATAGTGGTTGTGCTACCTTGATCACCTTGAGCAGTGGGCTCAGCAGCAGTTACCTGAGGAGCAGTGGTAGCTGTTAAATTCTGCTCAGGCACCTCTGCTTGTGTTTTTGTAGGTTTCAACATTCTTGTGTGTCACACCCCCAAAATCCACCCGCGGAGTACCACCGCTTGGAGGCGTGACATGACCAGGATCAAGCCACCAATCATATCAAACATAGTATTTAAGTGTAAAAGTAGGAAAAGGTAATTCATCTTGACATGACTGATGTTCATAACCAAACATTGTTTAAGTAGCGGAAGCATAATAATGAAAACCCAAAATAAGTTATAAGTTCAAATATCGTCTACGATCCGTATCCCACAACGACCTGCTCCTTCCTGTGCAAGCTCCATAGGTACCTAAGGTCCTGCAAGGCATGTAACAGAGAATCAACAACTAGTTGAGCGAGTTCACAGTAAATAAGTTCGTAATTGTAAGTTTGTTTCGTAACATGTGGCGCTACTAGGCCGATCGTATGTTCTATTAGTGGGGGCTTCCCATATTGCATATACACTAGACCATTTGTAACCATAAGTGTTCTTCACAACCGAGAACAGTAGTACGTACATAGTTTACGTAGGCTTTACGTAAGTGTCCTTCACAACCGAGGACAGTATTGAGTATAAGTTCACGTAGGTTTTACGTGAGTATCCTTCACAACCGAGGATAGTATTGAGTATAAGTTCACGTAGGTTTTACGTGAGTATCCTTCACAACCGAGGATAGTATTGAGTATAAGTTCACGTAGGTTTTACGTGAGTATCCTTCACAACCGAGGATAGTATTGAGTATAAGTTCACGTAGGTTTTACGTGAGTATCCTTCACAACCGAGGATAGTATTGAGTATAAGTTCACGTAGGTTTTACGTGAGTATCCTTCACAACCGAGGATAGTATTGAGTATAAGTTCACGTAGGTTTTACGTGAGTATCCTTCACAACCGAGGATAGTATTGAGTATAAGTTCACGTAGGTTTTACGTGAGTATCCTTCACAACCGAGGATAGCGAGTAGCATATGTATACGTAGGTTTTACGTATGTGTCCTTCACAACCGAGGACAATGGTATGGTAGTCTAGTATCAGTGTATGTACGAATCTATTCAACCTTATTCCTTCCATCCCATTCCCCAAACCCTGGGAATCCCATGCCTTAGTAAGGGTGTGAACTCACCTTGGTTTGCTCGGTATGCTAAGTGTATGCTCACAAGTAATCAATCGCGTCCTAAAGTAGGCACGTATGTGAAATCAGTTTGTGTTCAAGTTGTTCACGTATATACATGTAACACGTAATCACAATCATACAGGTCATGTCTAACGTCTAACAGCAGTTAAATATTCCAGTTAACACTTAACAGCATTAACTCAAGTTACAGCACAGCTCGGCGAAACACATATATGGCGAAACACATATTTGACGAAACACGTTCTGTTTCGTCGTGATCTTGTTTGGCGAAACAGGATTCTAATTCGTCGATGGTTCATGGCGAAACACATTCTGTTTCGCCGAGAGTCCTGTTTCGTCGGACAGTTCAGTTTCGCAGACATCAGTTACAGCAGATGCGAATAACACATAAACCCTAATCATTCTAACAGCCGTCATCAATAGCAGAAATCATATGAAGGTCAATGTGCAGAACGAATCATCATAACTCAATCATCCAAGAATCATTGTCTAGCATAAACCCTAGTTTTTGTGTATAACATATTAAATTAACATCCAACAATCATATCATTGAACCCTATCAAGATGCTAACTTATATTCAGAATTAGAACATAATAATAACAATATCCAGAACCGAGTATTCGATTGTATTAGGTTTCGTATAAAATGATTTATATCCAACTACACCATACATACCACAATCTATAACATCAACATATTCTTATAATCGCAGCAGTAACATACATCAACTATAAGCACAAGCATGGATCGAGATATCACAGAAACATGAACCGATTAACGAACACATACTAACCGAGATATGAGAAAACACAATCGATCGCTAGGGATATCTCCGAGAAGCTCCTACTGCCGTCACAAAGGAGAGGAGGGCTCTAGGGTTTCGGCTGTTATGATAAATGGGTGAAACTAAGGCTGTTACATGTTTTAAAACCCGAAATAACAAGCTGGGCCCGAACTGGGCTTCGTGAATTACTGGGCCGGCGAAACAGACTTCTGTTTCGTCGGAATGTTCATGGCGAAACAGCCTGTTTTGTCGGAATGGGTTATGGCGAAACAGCCTTGTGTTTCGTCGGGTTCTTAACAGTTTAGGTTCTACAAACAGTACACATGATATACAATCACACATAACCATGCAAACACACTAGGTTTTATCATATCACAACTAAATAGTCAAAGTCAACGTGCATTAAATGCGAATAAAGAAAGTCGGAAATTCGAGTTGTCACATTATCCCCAACTTAAAAGAAATTTCGTCCCGAAATTTAGCATGCAGTTACTGAGGAAGCTAGTAGTGTGACGTTGTTTACCTGTATCGTATCGCGGCTCCCCGAGCAGGTTTGCGAAGATTACTGGTTTTCTTGGGGTGTCACATTATCCCCCCGTTGATTTGGAATTTCGTCCCGAAATTCTGTATTGGTAGCTTCAGCCTCAGTAGTAGTTGCATTGGTTTCCGAATAACTGGGGATATTTGAGTTCCATTTGATCTTCACGCTCCCAGGTGAACTCTGGGCCGCGACGGGAGTTCCAACGAACTCGTACAAGAGGGATTCTCGTGTTCTTGAGGACCTTAACATCCTGGTCCGTGATCTCAACTGGTTCCTCGACGAACTGCAACCGCTCGTCGATAGTGAGTTCCTTAAAAGGAACTATGTGGGTCTCATCTGACAGACACTTCTTCAGATTCGACACGTGAAAGACGTTGTGAACTGCACTGAGTTCAGCTGGTAAGTTCAATCTGTAGGCCACTTTGCCTATTTTCTCAATAACCTCGAAAGGTCCAACACATCGTGGATTTAGTTTGCCGCGTTTGCCAAAACGAACCACACCCTTCCAGGGTGAAACTTTAAGTAGCGCTCGATCCCCAACCTGGAATTCGAGTAGTTTCCTGTCTTTATCAGCGTATACTTTCTGACGGTCGCGTGCTGCCGCCATGCGTTGTCGTATTTGTGCAATCTTTTCTGTAGTATCGACTACCATTTCTGGACCTGTGATCTAAATATCTCCCACCTCTGCCCAACAGAGAGGTGACCGGCACTTACGCCCGTACAATGCCTCTAATGGTGCAGCTTTAATGCTGGTGTGGTAGCTGTTGTTGTAAGAAAATTCCACAAGTGGCAGATGTTTTTCCCAACCATTGCCAAAGTCAATTACGCACGCCCGAAGCATGTCTTCTAGAGTTTGAATAGTGCGCTCAGACTGCCCATCTGTCTGAGGGTGATAAGCTGTGCTCATGTCTAAACGAGAGCCAAAAGATTTATTCATTGCTTACCACAGTTCTGAAGTAAAACGTGCGTCGCGATCAGAGATGATGGAGGTGGGCACCCCGTGCCTCGAGACCACTTCTTCTAAGTAGATGTCTGCTAAGGTAGAGAACTTGTCTGTTTCTTTGATTGCTAAGAAGTGAGCAGACTTTGTGAGTCGATCCACGATCACCCAAATAGTATCATTTCCACGCTGAGATCTAGGTAGGCCAGTAACAAAATCCATGGAAATTTGTTCCCATTTCCATTGAGGTATCTCAGGTTGTTGAAGTGGACCTGACGGTTTCTGATATTCTGCCTTGACTCTCGCACAAGTCAAGCATTTGCTAACGTAGGTGGCTATGTGGGCCTTCATGCTAGGCCACCAGTATATAGTTTTGATATCGTGGTACATTTTATCCGAACCTGGATGTACCGAGTAGCGAGACTTGTGAGCTTCATCCATTACAAGCTCGCGTAGGTTGCCGTACAGTGGGACCCAAATGCGTCCTGTGACGTAGTAAGCACCATCTTCCTTCTGTTCTAAGCGTTGCCTTGAGCCGCATAGGGCTTCAGCCCTGACGTTGTCTGGTTTCAATGCTTCTACCTGAGCATTTCGTATCTGGGAAGGAAGACTAGACTGTATAGTGAGTTGTAAAGCTCGCACGCGCTTAGGCGCGGTGTCCTTTCGACTGAGGGCGTCAGCCACAACATTGGCTTTGCCTGGGTGGTACCTAATTGAGCATTCGTAGTCGTTTAACAGTTCAACCCATCGTCGCTGTCGCATATTCAGTTCTTTCTGTTTGAATATATGTTCGAGGCTTCTGTGGTCAGTGTAGATAGCACATTTGGTACCATACAAATAGTGTCGCCATATCTTAAGTGCAAAGACAACAGCTCCCAGCTCTAAATCATGCGTAGTGTAATTCCGTTCGTGAACCTTAAGTTGGCGCGAAGCATAAGCAATAACTTTATCCCGTTGCATCAACACACATCCAAGACCCTGGATAGATGCGTCGCAGTAGACTACAAAATCGTCCGTGCCTTCAGGCAAAGAGAGGATAGGTGCGCTACAGAGTCTATCCTTTAAGTGCTGAAACGCTGATTCCTGTGTATTACCCCAACGGTAAACAACACCTTTCTGTGTCAGTAGTGTAAACGGCTGTGCAATCTTTGAGAAGTCTTTGATGAACCGTCTGTAGTAACCCGCCAAACCCAAGAATTGGCGTATTTCTGTTGGTGTGTGAGGTGCAGGCCAGTTCTTGATCGAATCTACCTTGGATGGATCGACATGGATCCCATCTCTGTTTACCACGTGGCCTAAGAAGTGGACTTCACGAAGCCAGAAGTCGCATTTTGAAAACTTAGCGTATAGCTGTTCCGTTCGTAGAAGTTCCAAAATAAGCCGTAAGTGCTGCTCGTGTTCCCCCTGACTTTTTGAATAAATCAGGATGTCGTCGATGAAAACAATGACGAACTTGTCGAGATAGGGTTTGCACACCCTGTTCATAAGATCCATAAATACGGCAGGCATGTTCGTTAGCCCGAATGGCATGACCATAAACTCGTAGTGGCCGTAGCGAGTTCTAAATGCTGTTTTAGAGACGTCCTCATCACGGACTCTCCGCTGATGATATCCTGACCTTAAGTCTATTTTGGAGTAGTAGCTCGACCCTTGCAGCTGATCGAATAAATCATCTATGCGCGGAAGAGGATAACGATTCTTGATCGTCACCTTGTTGAGTTCACGGTAGTCTATACACATCCTGAACGTACCGTCTTTCTTCCTTACGAATAACACTGGAGCTCCCCAAGGCGAAGAGCTAGGACGTATAAAACCCTTTTCCAAGAGTTCTTGTAGCTGCTTTGACAGTTCTTCCAATTCAGTTGGAGCTAAACGATAAGGTGCTCGAGCTATAAGTGCTGCTCCTGGAGCAATCTCAATCTGAAATTCGACCTGACGATGAGGCGGTAACCCAGGTAACTCTTCAGGAAACACCTGAGGAAAGTCGCGTACTACAGGAATATCCCCAATCTTTTTCTCTGTCGTCAATGTATCTGTAACGAGTGCTAATATAGCTGTGTGGTCCTTTCGCAAACACTGATAACATCCTTTGTTACCCTGCTGTTGCTGCTGATTCTGTGGAGCTTGTAGCTGCTGTTGTCGGTTCTTGTTTGCAGGGCGTGAGCTTCTACAATCTTTGGCTTCATGACCAAGCCTGTTACATCTCTAACAACGATCTTTGTTGTGCGGCCCGCTGTGGTGCAAATTACATCGATTGCACTTAGGGTGATTTCCTTGATATCGATCTTTCGATGCTGTGCCTGGGACTGAACCGTAGTCGAACCCTTGCTAGAGATTCCATCCCACTTTCGTTTGTTGTTACTGGGAATAGCAGAAGTAGTGATAGTAGTAGTAGTAGTACCAATACGTTTAGGCAGCCTGTTCTGTTTCGCTGTCTTGTCTGTGAGACGATGTGCAAGACGAGTAACATCCTGAATGGTAGCAAGATTGGCAGAAGTCACATGACTCTGAATTTCTGGTACTAAGCCTTTGAGGTACAGCTCAAAGCTCTTTATGGGAGGATCCACCATAGTTGGACACAAAATTGTCAGTTTGTTGGATCGTTATCGTGCACGCTTCTATCTCTGACCCCGTCATCTTCATGTTAAAGGACTCCACTTCCAACTTGTGGATGGCATCATAACTATTGTATTCACGTTTGATAGGTTCCTTAAAATCATTCCATGGGGTGGCATAGCAGCCGCCAGCCCCAGTGTCGTAACTTGCGCGTTCCACCAAGTTTGCGCAGTGCCTTCGAGAATATCAGTGGCATATTCCACCTTACAAGCCTCGGGTCATTCACACACTCGAAGACCGATTCGAGTTCCTCGAACTAATGGAGGAGTCCAACAGCTCCTTCAGTGTCGCTGAAAGTAGTAGGACGACAGTCCATAAAAGTCTTGTATGTGCATACAGGTGGCTGAGCGTGTTGACTTGTCGTGTGCGTAAGAGTAATCAAAATTAAGCACAAGTGTTGAGTTACGAGAGTAGGATCTAAAGATCCTAGAGTAAGTGGTGATGGCAGGTTACACCTCCTGCTTGGGCAGCTGCGAGTGCTGCGGTAACTTGTTCAGTGATCGAAGCCGCCAACTGGGCTTGAGTTAGGTTAACGCGTCCACCCATGATCTTGACATCAAGGAGAACATGTGGGTGAGAGGTTCGCGAATAGTGCGAAGAGAGTGAGCACACAGTATTCTCAAGCAATAACTTATAGTAGGTTCTGAAATCTGAGCATACCACGAGCAAAGTTCTATGTAATTCTAGCAAGTAGGTAAAGTAACATGAATAGTAGTACCTATGATGTTGAGCCTTGCACGTGGAGCGAAGCGTCGTTGTGGATCGTTGAGAGCACAGTTCTGGTTATAGTCTGGTTTTAACAAAATCGTTTTTCCTTTATTAAAACCGAGTTCTCTATAACCAATGGCTCTGATACCAATCTGTCACACCCCCAAAATCCACCCGCGGAGTACCACCGCTTGGAGGCGTGACATGACCAGGATCAAGCCACCAATCATATCAAACATAGTATTTAAGTGTAAAAGTAGGAAAAGGTAATTCATCTTGACATGACTGATGTTCATAACCAAACATTGTTTAAGTAGCGGAAGCATAATAATGAAAACCCAAAATAAGTTATAAGTTCAAATATCGTCTACGATCCGTATCCCACAACGACCTGCTCCTTCCTGTGCAAGCTCCATAGGTACCTAAGGTCCTGCAAGGCATGTAACAGAGAATCAACAACTAGTTGAGCGAGTTCACAGTAAATAAGTTCGTAATTGTAAGTTTGTTTCGTAACATGTGGCGCTACTAGGCCGATCGTATGTTCTATTAGTGGGGGCTTCCCATATTGCATATACACTAGACCATTTGTAACCATAAGTGTTCTTCACAACCGAGAACAGTAGTACGTACATAGTTTACGTAGGCTTTACGTAAGTGTCCTTCACAACCGAGGACAGTATTGAGTATAAGTTCACGTAGGTTTTACGTGAGTATCCTTCACAACCGAGGATAGTATTGAGTATAAGTTCACGTAGGTTTTACGTGAGTATCCTTCACAACCGAGGATAGTATTGAGTATAAGTTCACGTAGGTTTTACGTGAGTATCCTTCACAACCGAGGATAGTATTGAGTATAAGTTCACGTAGGTTTTACGTGAGTATCCTTCACAACCGAGGATAGTATTGAGTATAAGTTCACGTAGGTTTTACGTGAGTATCCTTCACAACCGAGGATAGTATTGAGTATAAGTTCACGTAGGTTTTACGTGAGTATCCTTCACAACCGAGGATAGTATTGAGTATAAGTTCACGTAGGTTTTACGTGAGTATCCTTCACAACCGAGGATAGTATTGAGTATAAGTTCACGTAGGTTTTACGTGAGTATCCTTCACAACCGAGGATAGTATTGAGTATAAGTTCACGTAGGTTTTACGTGAGTATCCTTCACAACCGAGGATAGCGAGTAGCATATGTATACGTAGGTTTTACGTATGTGTCCTTCACAACCGAGGACAATGGTATGGTAGTCTAGTATCAGTGTATGTACGAATCTATTCAACCTTATTCCTTCCATCCCATTCCCCAAACCCTGGGAATCCCATGCCTTAGTAAGGGTGTGAACTCACCTTGGTTTGCTCGGTATGCTAAGTGTATGCTCACAAGTAATCAATCGCGTCCTAAAGTAGGCACGTATGTGAAATCAGTTTGTGTTCAAGTTGTTCACGTATATACATGTAACACGTAATCACAATCATACAGGTCATGTCTAACATCTAACAGCAGTTAAATATTCCAGTTAACACTTAACAACATTAACTCAAGTTACAGCACAGCTCGGCGAAACACATATATGGCGAAACACATATTTGACGAAACACGTTCTGTTTCGTCGTGATCTTGTTTGGCGAAACAGGATTCTAATTCGTCGATGGTTCATGGCGAAACACATTCTGTTTCGCCGAGAGTCCTGTTTCGTCGGACAGTTCAGTTTCGCAGACATCAGTTACAGCAGATGCGAATAACACATAAACCCTAATCATTCTAACAGCCGTCATCAATAGCAGAAATCATATGAAGGTCAATGTGCAGAACGAATCATCATAACTCAATCATCCAAGAATCATTGTCTAGCATAAACCCTAGTTTTTGTGTATAACATATTAAATTAACATCCAACAATCATATCATTGAACCCTATCAAGATGCTAACTTATATTCAGAATTAGAACATAATAATAACAATATCCAGAACCGAGTATTCGATTGTATTAGGTTTCGTATAAAATGATTTATATCCAACTACACCATACATACCACAATCTATAACATCAACATATTCTTATAATCGCAGCAGTAACATACATCAACTATAAGCACAAGCATGGATCGAGATATCACAGAAACATGAACCGATTAACGAACACATACTAACCGAGATATGAGAAAACACAATCGATCGCTAGGGATATCTCCGAGAAGCTCCTACTGCCGTCACAAAGGAGAGGAGGGCTCTAGGGTTTCGGCTGTTATGATAAATGGGTGAAACTAAGGCTGTTACATGTTTTAAAACCCGAAATAACAAGCTGGGCCCGAACTGGGCTTCGTGAATTACTGGGCCGGCGAAACAGACTTCTGTTTCGTCGGAATGTTCATGGTGAAACAGCCTGTTTCGTCGGAATGGGTTATGGCGAAACAGCCTTGTGTTTCGTCGGGTTCTTAACAGTTTAGGTTCTACAAACAGTACACATGATATACAATCACACATAACCATGCAAACACACTAGGTTTTATCATATCACAACTAAATAGTCAAAGTCAACGTGCATTAAATGCGAATAAAGAAAGTCGGAAATTCGAGTTGTTACATTATCCCCAACTTAAAAGAAATTTCGTCCCGAAATTTAGCATGCAGTTACTGAGGAAGCTAGTAGTGTGACGTTGTTTACCTGTATCGTATCGCGGCTCCCCGAGCAGGTTTGCGAAGATTACTGGTTTTCTTGGGGTGTCACATTGTGAATGTTTCAGCAGTTAAGCTGTTTATTTGAAAAGGAGGACCTTGTACAAGTACATGGGCATTTTCTTTTGAAAACTTTTTATTAAAATAGTAACTCAAAAATCGTGGAAATAATAGAAAAGTCTTTTTCTCAACATTTTTGACCAAATTATCAAAGATTACCTAGGAATAATTAAAATTTTCACCTTTAAGTATAGCATAACCCAGGTATTGTATCTTCAACGGGATTTCATTGAAAGCAGTGGTTTTGTTAGAAACACACATAAGGAGGGTATGAAATAAAAACCTTGTAGCAGATGGAAAACTGCCCCTTTGTAAAGTGTCTATTTTTATGAAATCTCCTTGGTACTCTGTTTTTGGAAAACAACTTTTACCTTCCAGATCATTGAGCTTAAATACTTCAGATATGGCTTGAGGTGTGATTGAGATTTTTACACCTTTTATTGTGGAATTGATGGCAACAACCTTTTTGTCCACCTTCTCAAGTGTAGCATTTTTCCAAAATTCTCGTTGAGTAGCAAGATAGACGGTTGCATCGTAAGTGAGCAAAGTTTTGTACTTTGTGGAGGATAATGTGTCTATGATGGAATCGAAGGTCTTTGTTTCACTGGGTTTTTCAAGAATACCCAAGTAATTGTGAGACCATTTGTATGGAATTTCAACCTCGGTAGGCTCCTTTGTTTTGGATTTGCTTGCCTTTTTCACCATGATTGAAACAGAGAATGAGAGAAATGAAGTGAGGATGGTGAAGATTGTGGGAGAATTTTTTGTGGTAAACTGTTTTGAGAAAAGAATTTTGAATTCGATTCCACAGTGAAAACCCTGTTTGGGGGTTTAGGGCAGGGTTTTATATGATGAAAAAGTGAATGCTGATGTGGCAGCGCTTACAAAGATCTGACGGATAAATACTGACCACCTGTCAACCTCTGATGAAAGGATGAAATAATGGAGGACAGTTGTGTCACACCCCGACCATGTAAAACAACAAACCGTGGCGGAAACGTCAGGGAGTGTTGCAACAGAATTATTGTTTCAAACCATGGATACAAGGAGTTTCGTTTTATTGAATATTAAACATTGTCATAAAGTTAAACAAGCAAGTCAAAGATAGTGTATCATCGTTATTAAATCACTAAGGCCTCGTCCAGTCCTAAGTGAGCATGCATCCTATTCGCAATCAACATTAAGCAACATCACCTGAAACATATGTAAAAACAAAGTCAGCAAAGAAATGCTGGCGAGCACATTGTTTTTGTGTGAGTGTCAGATTCATGGCTCGTGTAAATATCTCGTATAACCTTGTTAATTGATATTTGAAAACCTTGTTTTGTAAACCATTTGTATTGTAAAATGAATAACCAAATAAAAATATATTGGTTATAATTTATAAACCTTGAAGCCTTGAATCTTAACCCAAAACATTTGTTTATGTAAACCAGATCATAAATCGTTCTCGAAATAAAACTCGTATGGTTTATATAGTTTCGTAAACATCGTTGTGTGACATCGTTTAACTCGTTCTCATTATAGATCATCGTTCATTTGTTTAAATCGTTCAAAATCGTTCAATCATTCTCGTTCAAATCGTTCTCGTTTTAATTGTGAAAACTACTTTTGGTCGTCTCGCTAATAACATTCAAACCTTCGTGACTCGTTCATCGTTCAACTCGTTCTTGCATTAACAAACCTCCAAAGGGTAAGTTAACAATCATCAGATTCAGTCGTTACCCACCTAACCCACACATAACCATGGGTCCGGTCTGATAACGGGATTTGTCGGATCCTATGGTACCATAACCTAATACTGGTCGGCTTGATCAATGCTAACGAATTTCATTCGTTATGTAACTACCACCAACAAGTTCATTCACATTATCGAAATCATTATTAGTTTAGTATAAAACATCGTAATCTTTTTTGAAACCATCGTTAAAATATCGAAAGCGTTTTGATACATATGAATCACCCCAAAACAATCGAAAACAGTAAAAAGAGGGGATCTATGTACTCACCTTTGGGTGCGTTTTTATATGTTAACACAATCCCTCAATTTATTCGTCCTAAATTAAATAAGAATGATTTAATAATCAAAATTCACAAAAATACCGAAGTTTCTCCGATACTTAGAATTTTCACATAACTTTGAGATTTCTCGAAAAGTTATTATTTTTGATTATTTTGGTGTATTTGTATATATATATATATATATATATATATATATATATATACTCAAGCGTAACACACATAATCTTGTCAACACTAACACATGATCATACACATATTGTAAAACACATAGCACATTGTAACAAATAAAATAACCCATGAACAACCCATTCTAGTGTATGTTGAAAAACACTTATTTTAGCGTTTCGGTAACATTTTTGGGCGTTGGACGTCACGTATGACCAACCAAACACCAAGTAAACTTAATATAAGTTAAAATACTTATTTTTATATCAAAAATATCAGTTTGGATACTGATCTAAAACAGTTTTTTGTAAAAATCTTCCGAAAAGGCGATTTTTGACCGTTTTACCGCATAGTTTTGCATCAAACGTTACCCGAACCATCCCAAATCGAAACGACATGAAATTTTAACATAACCCATGTTGTTTACTGAATAAAATAATGGTTATACTCATGAGAGTGCAGGTCTTAAACAAAGCACATAAATCATGCATATTTCACATAATTTACACTTTTTAAGCTATATGTACAACATGCAAGGCTATCAAACCTATGTCAAAGTTTTATGTCCTTATAAAACATTTTTGTCATACAACCCTTTTTTATCATTTCTTGAGCTTTACATCAACATGTATCTTCATGTACAAGTGCCTAAAGCACACTAACATTTCATCATCTTTTTATATGGGTTTAGATGCATAAAATATATGATATATTCAGATTTATTTGTTGATGTAATTTATATTTAACATATCATATATAAATCACCTAGTACTTGCATTTTTACCACCATTCAAGAACATGTAATAACATAAACAAGTACTTAACAAGATATCAAACTCTAAAACTCATATACACACATACATATGTACGGTTATGCATACATATATGTACATCACCATTTTTACTTGTATCATGACCCATTTCATTTTAGATTTCAAGTTTAGTGAAAATCCCAAGATTCAAGAGAAACTTCAAATCATCAAGAACAACCAAGAATCTAAAGTATGATTTAAACATAAATGTTATACCTTCAAGATTCAAGTAGGTTGTAGGATGAGATTTTGATGATAGGAAGCTTGAATCACTTGAATGCACCTTGGAAACCCCTTTAGATCTTCACACCAACTTGAAGGTTGCTAGAAATGAGCTTGAATGTGATAAAAAAAAACTTGAAGGAGATGAAGATAGAGAGAGAGAGAGATGGGGATGGTTGGGAGGGAGAGAGAGTGAGGAAGGATTTGTGATGTTGAGTGCAAGTATGGTGCAAATATATAGGCCATAATCTATATCAAATCTTCCATGATCACAAAAATCTCTAAGTGTATCCAAGAAGATCATGGAAATATATTTTGCAAGATTTAAGAATTATTTGGTGGGCCACACATATATATGTGACCATAAAAGTATATGGGGAGGGGGTAGAGTGCAACTTTGTTGGTAAAATGGATAAAAGTAGGTATTTAACTGGATACCGGGTGTTTTATCTAGCTTTTAAATCCCGCTTTATGGCGTTCTAAATTATTTTTATTATTCTATAAAAATAAACTCGCTAAAATATTACTGAAATGAATTTCAGTTGCCAAGACTGGTTGCGTTGTCTGCGTTTTGCAGTAGAAGCACTGTGTTGCGCAGAAACACGCGGTACGCGCTTAAACTTGAAAAATAACATTTTTAGGCGTTTTAATTTATTTTTCAACATGGACCTGGTTAAAAATAAAACTTTAATCATAACAAAATATTTTTAGGATTTAGATATTATCCGGGCGGTCACCAACGTTCGTTTCGCGGTTTTTGTCGTAAATAGTTCTTTAGTTCAAATAAACATGTTTTTGCCATACCGAATCCTTCGAAACTTATTTCTAAGTTATGTAAAGGATATTTGGGGTATGTTTGGCTTATATCACACTTCCGGAGTGTACGTCGCGTTAAACTGATTGCGTTTATGCACCAGTTTGCGTATAACCTTCCAGAAAGTGGTTTAAAGCTTGAAATCGGAATTGAATCAAATTGTAAAATCATCAAGCACAATAACACATATAATAACACCAAAGCACATTGTTTAATTGATAATCCACATTATTTTACAGTATACGATGATTACAGAACACAGTTGTCACAGTCTCCCCTACTTTAAGAAATTTCGTCCCGAAATTTTATTTAGAGGAAACTTGCGAAAACAAATGCGGATATTTCGTCTTCATCTGGTCCTCACATTCCCAAGTAAACTCGGCGCCACGTTTGGATTCCCAGCGAACTTTGACCAATCGAATCTGTTTGTTCTTCAACTGTTTGAATGTACGTTCCACTATCTCCACAAGGTTCTCGACAAAGTGCATTGTTTCATCGACTTGAATCTCGTCGAGAGGAATGTGAAGATCAGCATCAGCTAAACACTTTCGCAGATTGGACACGTGAAAAGTCAGATGAATATTTCCAAGCTCTGGAGGTAGCTCTAGTCGATAGGCAACCTTTCCAATCCTTTCAACAATCTTAAATGGTCCAACATATCGTGGTGCAAGTTTTCCTTTCTTTCCAAATCTCACCACTCCCTTCCAAGGTGACACCTTGAGTAGGACACGGTCTCCGATTTGAAATTCTAAGGGCTTGCGTCGCAAATCCGCATAACTCTTTTGACGGCTTCTAGCTGTCACAAGATTATCGCGAATTTTCTTGATTTTGTCTGTTGTTTCCAGAATGAGCTCAGGTCCAGTAAGTTGAGCTTCACCGATCTCATTCCAACATACAGGTGAACGACATTTTCGACCATAGAGAGCTTCGAATGGTGCCATATTAATACTAGAATGATAACTGTTGTTGTAAGAGAACTCGATCAGTGGAAGATGAGAATCCCAATTACCAGCAAAGTCTATCACGCATGCTCTAAGCATATCCTCCAAAGTTTGAATCGTTCTCTCAGATTAACCATCTGTTTGGGGATGATAGGCAGTGCTTAGATTCAGTTGGGTTCCCAACGCAGATTGCATGGTCTTCCAAAAATGAGATGAAAATCGAGCATCACGATCGGAAATGATATCTAAAGGAACACCATGTTGTGATACAATCTCCTCTACATAGATCTTGGCAAGCTTTTCAGCAGAGAAATCCTCACAGATTGGTAAGAAGTGAGCAGATTTCGTTAAACGATCGACAACAACCCAAATAGCATCATGACCTTTAAACGTACGCGGTAACTTAGTGATGAGGTCCATTGCAATGTTCTCCCACTTCCAAACCGGTATCTCTGGTTGTACAAGCAAACCAGAAGGTCGTTGATGTTCGGCCTTGACTTTGAGACAAGTTAGGCATTTTGATACATACAAGGCAACATCCTTCTTCATACCAAGCCACCAGAACTGAGTACGAAGATCCATGTACATTTTATTAGCACCAGGATGGATAGAATATCGATACTTGTGAGATTCGTCCATTACCAAGGTGCGAAGATTGTCTTGTTTCGGAATCCACAAACGATCCTTGAAATATAGCAACCCATCGTCCTTCGTTTCAAGTTTAAGTTCGAGTTGAAGCGGTAGCTCATATTTCAATATGTCTTTGATCACACAAGATCGTTGAGCTTGAAAGACATGAGATTGAATATCAGATAGAGTTCGAACAGAATGAAGCTTGACTCGTTCCTTTCGACTAAGCGCATCGGCTACGACATTCGCCTTACCAGGATGGTAGCGGATCTCGCAATCATAATCGTTTAAGAGTTCAACCCAACGTCGTTGCCTCATGTTCAGCTCCTTCTGATTGAGAATATGTTGGAGACTTTTGTGGTCTGTGAAAACCACACACTTCGTTCCATAGAGGTAGTGTCTCCAGATTTTAAGTGCGAAAACCACAGCTTCTAATTCAAGATCATGAGTCGTATAGTTCTTCTCATGAATTTTCAACTGTCTAGACGCATAAGTAATGACTCTACCACGTTGCATAAGAATGCAACCAAGTCCTAGATTCGACGCATCACAATAGACAACAAAATCATCGTTTCCTTCAGGTAGAGATAAAACAGGAGCATCACAGAGCTTCCGTTTCAGCGTTTGGAACGCTTCTTCTTGCTTAGGTCCCCACTCAAAAGGCTTATTTTTCTGAGTCAAAGCAGTGAGTGGAACCGCGATCTTCGAGAAATTAGAAATGAATCGACGATAATAACCAGCAAGACCAAGAAATGATCGAATCTCTATAGGTGTCGTCGGTGTATTCCAATCCTTAATAGCTGCTATTTTGCAAGGATCCACATGGATACCCTGCTCATTGACAATATAACCCAAAAACTGAACTTCTTTAAGCCATAATTCACACTTGGAGAATTTAGCAAAAAGTTGTTCCTTCTTCAGAAGTTCTAATGTCAAATGAAGGTGTTGCTCGTGCTCTGCTTGAGACTTTGAATAAATTAGAATATCGTCGATAAACACAATGATGAACTTATCTAAATAAGGTTTACAAACCCTATTCATTAAGTCCATGAAGATAGCTGGGGCATTTGTCAAACCAAAAGGCATAACGGTGTACTCGTAATGCCCATATCTTGTACGAAAAGCAGTTTTGGGAATATCTTCTTCGAGTACACGAAGTTGATGATACCCAGATCGCAGATCGATCTTGGAAAAGCATGAAGCACCTTGCAGCTGGTCGAAGAGATCATCAATTCTAGGTAGGGGATATCGATTCTTGATGGTAAGCTTATTAAGCTCACGATAATCGATACACACTCGAAAAGATCCATCTTTCTTTTTCACAAAGAGGACAGGAGCACCCCAAGGAGAAAAGCTCGGATGGATGAATCCTTTATCAGACAATTCTTGAAGCTGTTTCGATAACTCCTGCATCTCCGATGGTGCAAGACGATAAGGTGCCTTCGCAATCGGGTTGGCATTGAGTATAAGGTCAATATGAAACTCGACTTGACGAACTGGAGGCAAACCAGGCAGTTCATCGGGAAACACCTCTGGATAATCCCGAACAATCGGAATATCCTAAATACTCTTGCTCTTGCCTTTTTCCTCGGTGACATGTGCTAGGAAAGCAACATATCCTTTTCGCAAATATCTTTGGGCTTTCATACACGACATAAGCTTCAATCCACTAGATGGTTTCTCGCCACGAACTTCCAGAACATCGCCAGACGGAAGAGGAATACGAACAATCTTATCGAAACAAACCACCTCAGCATGATGTTTGGTTAACCAATCCATCCCCACGATAATATCGAAACTCCCAGGTTGCATCGGCGTGAGGTCGATGGGAAAAAGATGGTTATCAAGGTTTAACTGACAATCACGAATAACGGAATCGAGCACAAGAGGTTTACCAGTAGCAACTTCGACAGATAAGGGTTTCATTAGTTTAGTTCTAGGTATCGCAAGCAAAGTTTCAAAAGACAATGAAACAAAACTTCTATCGGCACCAGAATAAAAAAGAATGGATGCAGGTCTATTGTTAACAAGAAACGTACCATTGACGACGAGGTTGTCAGCTCGCGCCTCGTTTGCATATAGATTGAATACTCGTCCCCGAGCGGGATTCGCATTTGCATTTGCATTGACATTGACATTCACGTTCGGATTTGCATTTGCATTTGCCAACCTTGGACAGTTATTGCGGTAGTGACCAAGCTCTCCACAATTGAAACATGAACCCGGTGAGAATCTAGCAACATTCCCCTGCACTGCAGCTTGATTCTGAACAATCTGATTCTGACCCAAACGAAAGACGTTGGCCAGATGCCCAAGCTTACCACACGTTGTGCATTGCCTACAAGTTTGTTGTGCAACATGATGACCGTTGCAACGAGCACAATGAGGTGCGGTACAAGCATACGCTTTCTTCGCAGGCGGTTGAGTTGTTGGGTTCTGAGGGTTCTGAGCACCCTTTCGCTTCCTCGACTTCTTCGACAACTCACCTTTCTTACCCTTACCCTTTTCCTTCACAGATTCGGTCAACTTCTTCTTGTCACCCTTGCAGGTAAGTTTACCCTTCCTGACTTGTGACTCAGTCAGGGTAGCAGATAACTCGATCGCTTGATGAACAGTAGTAGGATTAACGTCGGTCACAATATCCTGAATGGAATCGGGTAACCCATCGATATACCTCTCTATCGCTTTCTCCAACGGGGTAACCATAGTAGGACACAAAAGACTGAGCTCCTCAAATCGATCCGTGTACGCACGGTGTTCTCCCCCATCTTGTTTTAGATCATCAAACTCTCGTTCCAAGGCTCGAATTTCGTGACGGGGACAGAACTCTCTCATCATGAGAGCTCGAAGCTCTTCCCATGTTTGTGCCAATGCCACTTTGGCACCCCTATCGCGCATCACTCTGTTCCACCATGTAAGAGCACGCTTCTTAAACACACTTGATGCAAATTCAACCTTACGCCCATTCGGACATTGCACATGTCTGAATGTGTTCTCGATACTTTCGAACCATTGAAGGAGTGCAGTTGCTCCTTGTGACCCAGAAAACTTTAGCAGCTTAGCAGAATTGAAATTCTTGAAATTACATTGTGCGTTGTTATTGTTATTGTTGTTGTATAGCTCGTGGATTTGGGTCACAACGCCTGGAAGCACAGCAGCCATTTGCTGAGAGACAAGGGCTGTGACTTCTTCAGCTGTAAAAGTTTGTGCATCACGTCGAGGAGGCATTGTCTAACAAGGAAATATGAGAAACGAGTGAGGTTGATAGTTTAGGAAAAACAAAAGAGGTATTGAAAATATCGACGAAACATAAGGAAGGCGATCATTTGTTCGTTACCTCGAACAAACAAATGACACATAGTGACTAATCAAAGTAATGAATCAAATAATGTATCGCGAAGACATGCTCGCCTATAAGTGAACACTCACCCCAAGAGTTCCCAGGTAAGAGTGACTGGTCCGATTATGTGGATTTGTACGAACACTCTAGCCTTAGACAGAAAACTCAGGGTACATGCATTCACTCTTCCAGTTCGCACGTGTTCACATTATTTAGACCCAAATTTTGATGAGATTTTGAAAACTCAGAAGGCACTAAGCCAAAAATGAGTCAAACTGCAAGGGTTCAAAACCTTACAACAGAGGGTTCAAAACCTAGTAATCAATCATCCTAGAACGAATGATTAATTTTCGAAGCAGATTCGGATTTTGTTTTAAAAATCTAAACGCAAATCAACTTGCGTTGGGGTCCTAGAAAGTTATAGTCTAGGTCAAAACATTACTAATAACCTAATTCCCTATAACCATTGGCTCTGATACCAACTCTTCTGTCACATCCCCGACCATGTAAAACAACAAAACGTGGCGGAAACGTCAGGGAGTGTTGCAACAGAATTATTGTTTCAAACCATGGATACAAAGAGTTTCATTTTATTGAATATTAAGCATTGTCTTAAAGTTAAACAAGCAAGTCAAACATAGTCTATCATCGTTATTAAATCACTAAGGCCTCGTCCAGTCCTAAGTGAGCATGCATCCTATTCGCAATCAACATTAAGCAACATCACCTGAAACATATGTAAAAACAAAGTTAGCAAAGAAATGCTGGCGAGCACATAGTTTTTGTGTGAGTGTCAGATTCATGGCTCGTGTAAATATCTCGTATAACCTTGTTAATTGATATTTGAAAACCTTGTTTTGTAAACCATTTGTATTGTAAAATGAATAACCAAGTCAAAACATATTGGTTATAATTTTTAAACCTTGATGCCATGAATCTTAACCCAAAACATTTGTTTATGTAAACCAGATCATAAATCGTTCTCGAAATAAAACTCGTATGGTTTATATAGTTTCGTAAACATCGTTGTGTGACATCGTTTAACTCGTTCTCGTTATAGATCATCGTTCAGTTGTTTAAATCGTTCAAAATCATTCAATCATTCTCGTTCAAATCGTTCTCGTTTTAATTGTGAAAACTACTTTTAGTCGTCTCGCTAATAACATTCAAACCTTCGTGACTCGTTCATCGTTCAACTCGTTCTTGCATTAACAAACCTCCAAAGGGTAAGTTAACAATCATCAGATTCAGTCGTTACCCACCTAACCCACACATAACCATGGGTCCGGTCTGATAACGGGATTTGTCGGATCCTATGGTACCATAACCTAATACTGGTCGGCTTGATCAATGCTAATGAATGTCATTCGTTATGTAACTACCACCAACAAGTTCGTTCACATTATCGAAATCGTTATTAGTTTAGTATAAACCATCGTAATCATTTTTGAAACCATCGTTAAAATATCGAAATCGATTTGATACATATGAATCACCCCAAAACAATCGAAAACAGTAAAAAGAGGGGATCTATGTACTCACCTTTGGGTGCGTTTTTATATGTTAACACAATACCTCAATTTATTCATCCTAAATTAAATAAGAATGATTTAATAATCAAAATTCACAAAAATACCGAAGTTTCTCCGATACTTAGAATTTTGACATAACTTTGAGATTTCTCGAAAAGTTATTATTTTTTATTATTTTGGTGTATTTGTATATATATACTCAAGCGTAACACACATAATCTTGTCAACACTAACACAAGATCATACACATATTGTAAAACACATAGCACATTGTAACACATAAAATAACCCATGAACAACCCATTCTAGTGTATGTTGAAAAACACTTATTTTAGCGTTTCGGTAACATTTTTGGGCGTCGGAAGTCACGTATGACCAACCAAACACCAAGTAAACTTAATATAAGTTAAAATACTTATTTTTATATCAAAAATATCAGTTTGGATACTGATCTAAAACAGTTTTTGTAAAAATCTTCCGAAAAGGCGATTTTTGACCGTTTTACCGCATAGTTTTGCATCAAACGTTACCCGAACCATCCCAAATCAAAACGACTTGAAATTTTAACATAACCCATGTTATTTACTGAATAAAATAATGGTTATACTCATGATAGTGCAGGTCTTAAACAAAGCACATAAATCATGCATATTTCACATAATTTACCACTTTTTAAGCTATATGTACAATATGCAAGGCTATCAAACCTATGTCAAAGTTTTATGTCCTTATAATATACCAAATAATGTTATTTCTAGTGTTTGTAACCTGATCTAAAACATTTTTGTCATACAACCCTTTTTTATCATTTCTTGAGCTTTACATCAACATGTATCTTCATGTACAAGTGCCTAAAGCACACTAA
The DNA here is from genome assembly GCA_030545235.1 of Helianthus tuberosus. NCBI lineage: Eukaryota > Viridiplantae > Streptophyta > Magnoliopsida > Asterales > Asteraceae > Helianthus > Helianthus tuberosus. The sequence goes on from JARYGA010018120.1 coordinate 28,988, forward strand.
CATTTCATCATCTTTTTATATGGGTTTAGATGCATAAAATATATGATATATTCAGATATATTTGTTGATGTAATTTATATTTAACATATCATACATAAATCACCAAGTACTTGCATTTTTACCACCATTCAAGAACATGTAATAACATAAACAAGTACTTAACAAGATATCAAACTTCAAAACTCATATACACACATACATATGTACGGTTATACATACATATATGTACATCACCATTTTTACTTGTATCATGACACATTTCATTTTAGATTTCAAGTTTAGTGAAAATCACAAGATTCAAGAGAAACTTCAAATCATCAAGAACAACCAAGAATCTAAAGTATGATTTAAACATAAATGTTATACCTTAAAGATTCAAGTAGGTTGTGGGATGCGATTTTGATGATAGGAAGCTTGAATCACTTGAATGCACCTTGGAAACCCCTTTAGATCTTCACACCAACTTGAAGGTTGCTAGAAATGAGCTTGAATGTGATGAACAAAACTTGAAGGAGATGAAGATAGAGAGAGAGAGAGATGGGGATGGTTGGGAGGGAGAGAGAGTGAGGAAGGATTTGGGATGTTGAGTGCAAGTATGGTGCAAATATATAGGCCATAATCTATATCAAATCTTCCATGATCACAAAAATCTCTAAGTATATCCAAGAAGATCATGGAAATATATTTTGCAAGATTTAGGAATTATTTGGTGGGCCACACATATATATGTGACCGTAAAAGTATATGGGGGAGGGGGTAGAGTGCAACTTTGTTGGTAAAATGGATAAAAGTAGGTTTTTAACTAGATACCGGGTGTTTTATCAAGCGTTTAAATCCCGCTTTATGGCGTTCTAAATTATTTTTATTATTCTATAAAAATAAACTCGCCAAAATATTACTGAAATGAATTTCAGTTGCCAAGACTGGTTGCGTTGTCTGCGTTTTGCAGTAGAAGCACTGTGTTGCGCAGAAACACGCGGTACGCGCTTAAACTTGAAAAATAACGTTCTAAAGCGTTTTAATTTATTTTTCAACATGGACCTGATTAAAAATAAAATTTTAATCATAACAGAATATTTTTAGGATTTAAATATTATCCGGGCGGTCACCAACGTTCGTTTCGCGGTTTTTGTCGTAAATAGTTCTTTTGTTCAAAAAAAAATGTTTTTGCCATACCGAATCCTTCGAAAGTTATTTCTAAGTTTTGTAAAGGATATTTGGGGTATGTTTGGCTTATATCACAGTTTCGGAGTGTACGTCGCGTTAAACTGATTGCGTTTATGCACCATTTTGCGTATAACCTTCCAGAAAGTGGTTTAAAGCTTGAAATCGGAATTGAATCAAATTGTAAAATCATCAAGCACAATAACACATATTATAACACCAAAGCAGATTGTTTAATTGATAATCCACATTGTTTTACATTATACGATGATTACAGAACACAGTTGTCACAAGTTGTTTGAGAAACCACTGATGAAGCAATACCAGTGGTTCACAAAGGAAAATGAAAAAAGTGGGTGACTTTCACTATCAGTGGATAGTTTGTGTCAGTGGTTTTAAAGCACTCAAGTTTGTCAACAGTGTTTACCAAAGAAAATGAAGAAACAGAGGTTGACTTTCAGAAGTGGATAGCAAATAACAAACAGATGTTTGCACCAATCAGTGGTTATGGCAGACTTTTAAGGATTTAATGAAAATTTCATTTTTAGCTATTTTTAAGGAAGGATTTTTTATTTTCTGAAAACATTTTAATGCTTTTATTCATAGAAAAACAAGATTTTGCTTGTTATTCCATGTTTAGCATGCCAATCCTAGAGACCAAGCTTTCAAAGGTGGATGTATCTAATGCTTTTTTGAGCACATCTGCCAGCTGGTCTTTAGTTGGAACATGATGCAGAGAAATCAAACCTTTTTCATAGCATCCCTCACAAAGTGATGTCTGATGTCGTTGTGCTTGGTGGTTGAATGGGAAACTGGATTTTTGATAATATTTTCTGCTTCCTGGCTATCCAACATGAGTGGTGTCTTTAAGGCAGTGATACCAAAATCCAGCAACTGGTTTTGAAGCCACAGGAGTTGGGCTATACAGCTTGCATCAGCAATGTATTCAGCTTCAGCAGTGGATGTTGAAACAGCTGCTTGCTTTTTGCTTTGCCATGAAACTAAGCAATCACCTAGAAACTGGCACCCTCCTGAAGTGGACTTCCTTGTGGTGTTACATCCAGCAAAGTCACTGTCTGAAAATCCTGAAAGCTTGATATTCCCATTAGCTGGATACCAGATACCAAGTGTGGGAGCACCTTTTATGTATCTGAAGATCCTTTTTTACAGCAATGAGATTTGATTTTCTGGGAGCTGATTGACTTCTTGCACAGACACATGTTGCAAACACGATGTCTGGTCTAGATGCAGTTAGGTACAGTAAAGACCCAATCTTGCTTCTATAAAGTGTTTGGTCAATCAGCTCATCCTTTTCATCAGACATGACTAGCTTATTGGTTGCCATGGGTGTGCTGCATGGTTTACAATCATTCATATCAAATTTATTTAAAAGTTCTTTAGCATATTTGCTTTGATGAATGAAAGTTCCATTTTGCATTTGCTGAACTTGGAGACCAAGAAAACATTGCAGCTCACCCATTGCACTCATTTCAAACTCAGCTGTCATGAGTTGCCTAAACTCTTCACACATTTTATGACATGTGCTTCCAAAAATAATGTCATCCACATAAATTTGGACAATCATTAAATCCTTTCCTCTCCATTTTAGAAACAGTTTTTTATCAATGGTACCTCTTTTGAAACCATTTGAGAGTAGAAAGGTGGAAAGAGTTTCATACCAGGCCCTAGGTGCTTGTTTCAGGCCATACAAGGCTTTGTTTAACCTATAGACATGATCTGGATAAAATGGATCCTCAATGCCTGGAGGTTGACAAACATACACCTCTTCTTGAATTGTACCATAGAGGAAAGTACTTTTGATATCCATTTGGAACACCTTCATGTTGTGGTTGACAGCAAAGGCCAGGAACAGGCTTATAGCTTCCAATATTGCTACAGGGGCAAAAGTTTCATCATAGTCTATCCCTTCTTCCTGTCTGTAACCTTGAACCACAAGCCTGGCTTTATTTTTGACAACAATGCCCCTTTCATCAGTTTTGTTTTTGAAGACCCACTTTGTGCCGATGGGACTTACATCTTTTGGCAGTGGTACAAGCTCCCAAACTTGTTGTCTTTTAAACTGTTGGAGCTCCTCTTGCATGGCTTCTACCCAGCTGTTGTCTTTCAGTGCCTCTTGGTACTTGACTGGCTGATTGAGTGATAGAAAACTAGCAAAAAGACAAATGTTTTAGGTTTGGCTTCTTGTGAGCACCCCTTCATTGATGTTGCCAATGATTAGGTCAGGTGGATGAGATCCAAAGAAGATTAAATCTCCTTGGTATGGTATGATGGCATTTGTTGGTGAAGGCTGCAGATGTGTATCATCTGAGCTAACCACTGCTGGTGACTTTGATGATCCAGCAGTGGCTTCAAAAGGTGGTGGAATAGGAGGTAATGGTGTGGACACATGCTGACTTTTATCCACTGTTTGGGGACTTTTGTCAGCAGTGTTTGATGATGTGGAAGCAGTGGTTGATGGGCTACTTTGGTCAACAACTGTTGAGGTAGTAGTGGTTGAGCTTTGACAGCTGTTTTGTACAACTGATGCTTTTCCCAATGTGGCAGACTTTTGTTGAGGAATAATGATCTCATACCCATAGTCTGGTGATGAATCCTCTGATGGACCTGCACTGTTAGTCTTGACAGCAGTATTGGCAAAAGTGAATTTATCAAGATCAAACAAATCAGCAGGATTTGCTGGGATTTTCATTGATGAAAGTTCATTGAACTTCACATTCAAAGTCTCTTCCACTGTTTTAGTCCGTGTATTAAACACTTTGTAGGCCTTAGCAGTGGTAGAGTATCCCAAAAGATAACCACCGTCTACTTTGGCTGCAAATTTTGAGATGGAATCTTTTAAATTCAAAATAAAGCATGGGCAACCAAATACTTTAAAGTATGAGATCAGTGGTTTGATTTTATACAGAATTTCATAAGCAGTCTTTTTGTGCCTGGGGTTTATTAAAACTTTGTTTTGGACATAGCAAGCAGTGTTTACTGTCTCTGCCCAGAAAGTCAAAGGCAAACCTGAGTCAGCAAGCATGGTCCTAGCTGCTTCAATCAGTGTCCTGTTCTTTCTTTCAACTACCCCATTTTGCTCTGGTGTTCTAGGGATGTTGTACTGCCTTACAATCCCTTTCTTCACACAGAAGGCATCCAACTCCTTATTTTTGAATTCTGTGCCATTGTCACTCCTGAAGACTTTTACTGGAAGGTCAAATTGCTTTTCAACCTGTGTCACAAAGTCTTGCAAAATGCCTGCAGTCTCATCTTTTGAGTGTAAAAAGAAAGTCCATGTAAACCTAGAGAAGTCATCAATAATAACCAAACAATATCTCTTCTTTTTTAGACTCATGACTTGAACTGGGCCAAACAAATCCATGTGCAGCATTTGCAAACACTGGGTTCTTTTGGACTCTTCAATGGACTTAAAGGAGCTTTTATGTTGTTTTCCTTTTAAACAGGAAACACAATGCTCAGGACATGAAAACAATTTTTGTGGTAAGCCTCTTACCAGGCCATTTTTTGAAATTTCAGTGATTGTCTTGAGATTTGTGTACCCCAATCTGCTATGCCAAAGTTCTGTCTCTTTGTTAGAGGCAGCTGAGAACAGACAGGCATCATTTCTGAGACACTCTTTTGACATATCAACAACATAAACATTGCCACTTATTTGAGCAACAAGTTTTGTTTTTCCAGTTTTTATTATTGCTTCAATCTTTTCAACCATTTCTGGTCCAACAATCCTACAACACTCCTTTGTGAAGAATGATCCATACCCCTTATCACTCATTTGTGAGACACTCAGAAGGTTGAATTTTAGATTGTCTATCAGATTGACATTTTCAAATTTTACATTTCCAGTTTGTACTATACCAGACCCCAAAACTTTCCCTTTACTATTATTGCTAAAGGATATATCACCCCCTCCATGGATTTTGAAATCTTTGAGAAGGGCTTTACATCCTGTCATGTGCCTGGAGCCTCCACTATCTACATACCAAAGACTATCTAAGCATGCAGAAGCTCCCTGTACATGAAGTAAAAGGATTAGTTCATTAAGGTCTCCAAAGCCAATAAGGCTTTAGATGGGGTCTCAACAGTGTATGGGATGAGTTCAGATGCATGGGCAGTGGTTAGGTCAAGGGATTGGACAGTTTTAGGACTGTTTCTCTCAAACCACTGTTGTGGGTTTTGACCAATCACCTGCTGATAACCCAAAAGGATGCCTGTTCACTTTTGGTTTAGAGGGCCTTTTGTAGGTCTCATAAACGTGTGGAATCCTTTGGTAAGATGATTGTCCCTAGCCTCTTCTGAATTGGTTGGCAGGGGGTGCATCAATCACTTGAACATCTCTTTGGACAGATGTTTGATTCAGCTGTTTTGTAATAGCTGTTTGGACTGGCACAAACAGTGGTTGATTTTTAGTGAACTTGACAGATGATGTTGATGAACTCAAGGATGTTTTTGCAGTGTACTCATTCTTTTTTACATCAAAGTTTTTAAGATACACACATTCTTGAGTTTTGTGGTTTGGTTTACCACAGATGGTGCAGCTTTCAGCAGGTACAATGATACTTGTTTTGTTTAAATCATATGCTTTTAAATGGAAACAGTCTTTTGTTAGATGATTCCTTTTTTCACAAAATTCACAAAATAGGTTTTTGATCTTTTCTCTCTTCTTTCTCTTTTCAGACTCCCTTGCAACAGAGTTTTTAACCTCTGTTGGGATGTCCTTGAGAGGGATGACTTTTTCTTTTGGAGCTTTAACACCATCAGTGGTTGTGAAATCCATGGATTTAAAATTTTCAAGAATGTCACACTCGTCAGACCATGTGGGTTTAAATTGGTATTTCTCAATTTCCTCAAAAGTAGAGGATCCCACTGGTCTCTCAAGTGTGATTTTGTTACCAAGTTTATCAGTGATTTTCACTTCTTGGCCATTCTTGTTAGTGGGAATGAATTCAGTGGTTACATCAGTGGTTTGAATAGATTTTTCGAAAGCAGTGTTTTCATCATCATGTTTTCTATAACCAACACCAAATTTCACATTGCTTTTAATCTGTTTTTCAAGCATTACTTCATACCCTTTGCAGGATTCCACCCATTTTTCACACCAACTTGATTTTAAGTTCTTTTAATGACTTCTCAAATTTGACTTCATCAATTAAGACCCTATTCCGAAGGTTTTCATTCACCTCTTTGATGCTAGCAAATGCAATAATGCATTTGTCTGAACACATATTTTTTAAGAACCTGAGGTGATACCTTGGCAGCTGCCATCATAGCACAATCACATTGATGATTATTTTCTTCATCAGCTCTTTCTTCTTTCTCACCCTCTTTCTCTTCTTCGTTTTCTTCCTTGTCTTCTTTGGACCAAGGATCAATCAGTGGTTCAATCAGGGTTTCTGAATTTTCTCCCAGCAGTAGTTCACTAGCAACTACAGTAACCACTGCTTCAGTCACTTCATCCACTGTTTCAGCACTTAGCTGTTCACCTTCAGTTTCTACCCCTTCTGGTATAGACTCTAATGCCATCAAACAAAATTCATCATTAGAAGGATCATTAAAAGCATAGAGTGCAAAATTTTCATCACCAAGCTCATCAGGCATGCTGCTCCA
>JARYGA010018121.1:0-24739 GCA_030545235.1 Helianthus tuberosus
TCAGTTACTTCATCCTCTTCAAATGCCTTCATACCTTCAACAGTCGGATAAATCCTGTCAATGACATAAGAAGTACATGAGTAACTTTTCAACAAACGATTAACTCTTTCAGTTTCAATTCTTTGCAATTCCAGCTTTTGTTCTAGCACAGCACACTTCTCAATGTAGTTGTTCACCGCTTTTTGCTTCGTCATAAAAGCTCCTTGAAGTGTTTTCATTGCTGTTGCTTGTTCTTCACTTATTTGATTGTACTGATTCATGGCTTTGTTCAGAACATCATAAGATTCCTTTAAACTATTCAAATTATAGATCAGTGTACTATTATGCTTCTTCACAGCTTCACAGTTTTCACACTTCACTGGAATCTTTTTAGCATCAACTTCTTCATCAACTTTGAACTTTGCAACTTCAACCTTTACTTTCCTTTTGATCACTGGAATTTCTTCGTCATCACTGCTCATTGGAGTCTTGACCTTTTTCTTCTTCTTTTTAACCTTTTCATCTTCACTGTCACTTTCAGCAATCAGTTTCATATCAGCTTCGAATTTTCTCGCCCAATACTCACGATCATCATCACTATCTTCTTCAACTCGAGCTACAAAAACTTTATGGGCTTGAGTTTGATCTGGAACATAATTATCCCATGTGAAATTTTCCCAGCTAAACCCTTCAGGTAACTTTTCATCATCTTGATCTATTATCAAGGCACTACCATCAGCTTCTTTAAAGAATTTTGATTAACCGCACAAGCTCTCTTTCCAGAGTCTTCAATAATGTGTCTTCCATGTGCAGTTTGTGCTTGATGTTGATGTTGTTGAGATGGTTGTTGAGCAACTTGATGGTAGATGGCTTTTCGATAGTAATCATTGTTGTTGTTGAACGGATTTTGAGCTCCACTTGCTTCGCGATTTTTGCACTCCCTCTTGAAGTGACCTTTCTCCCTGCAACGAAAACAAGTGACTTTAGATTTGTCAAAACCTAAAGTAGAAACATTAGCCTCACGAAGATCATCTCTTCCAGTGATCTGCTTGAATTTTTCAGCTCTCCTTAACACGCTTGCCAAACACCATTTTATGTCCATCAGTTCCATCTCTTCAGCATCGATCTGGTCGTAATCTTCCTTAGTTAGCATTGGATTCCCGATACGACCTGCAACAAAACAACTGTAAGATTCTAAAACCATTCCCAATAAAGACATGTGGTTTTTAGCAACTTCCTCAGAATAATCTTGATCATTGTCAAGATTTAAAATAATATTGCACTGAAGTTTTCTCCCATTTTTTGTTGCTGAAATATTTGGATCGAAAGACGGAAATGATATGAAACTTGTTTTGCTGTTTGATCCTGATGATGAACTTCCAGAAGAATTCATGACGTTGTAAGCAGTTTCTATTTTTGGAGATATATTTGTAGACTTCTCATTCACCCCTGCTTTGTAATACAACCCAATATCCTGTTCACCATCGAAGTCTTTCATTCGAATAATCTTTCGTTGCTCCATCTCTTGAGCTTCCAACTTTTCAATGAACTTGCTGAGTGTCAAACTGCTAAAACCCTTCTTGTTTCTAAGCATCATGAGATATGTGCCCCAAGTCTCGTGTGGCAATGAATCAGCAAGCTTTTCGATCAACTCTTCATTGTCTTTCTCGATGCTCAATCTCTTCATGTTTGCTAGCAGATTGCAATATCTTTCAATAATCTGCCTTGTGCTTTCATTCTTCAAACCACGAAACAGATCGAACTCTTTCTTCAGAAGTGATTTCTTGTTTTTTATCATTTCTTGACTACCAACAAACTTTGATCTTAAAGCTTTCCAAATCGAGTAGGAAGTTCCATTATGTTGTAATAACACCAAGATGTCTTCTTTCACAGCTTGTTGTAGAAGACTCAGCATCATTTTCTCATCTTTGTATTTCTTTCTAGCATCGGCGCTTAGATCTTTAATTGGAACCACTTCTTCATCATCATTCGTCGGTCGAATGTATTTTGTCTCGACACATTCCCATGCATCCAAGTAGTTAGCTTGCACCCAATTCTCGAACCGACCTTCCCAACCCTTATATTCTTCGATGTTCATTAGTTTGGGCGGTTTTTGCATCGTTCCAGTTTCGTTTTCAAGCATTGTGGTTTGAGCAACAGTGATCGGGGTAACTGGAGTAGCGAATGCGTTGTAAAATTCCTATTCCATATTCAAATTTTAAGAATTTTTTTAACAGACCGTAAAAACGAAACTATTTGAAGTTGTTCACTGAAGCGAAACTCGTATGTTTGAATAAGCGGAAGTCCTGATGTTCAAATAAGCGGACTTGATTGTTCAGATAAGCAGACTTGATTGTTCAGATGAGCGGACTTAAGTGTTGTCTGTATAAGCGAACCACAAGAGCGAACCAGACTATGTCATAACAAACAAACCACACAAACGAACCTCTACAAAGTCACAATGAGCGAACCACAAAAGCGGATCTCAAATAACTATAACTACGAGCGGACCTCTTGAGCGGAACTCCAACAAATGTGTAAGCGAACCTACTACAATTATGTCCCTATGAGCGGACCTCTAGAGCGGAACTCCAACAAATGTGTAACTAGGAGCGGATCTCTAGAGCGAACCTACAATAATGACAGAAAAGCGGAACCTATTCACGAGCATTTTTAGGTCACTTTTAATCCGATTTTAAGCCTGAACTTCTCAAGGATTTATCTATGATCAATTATCTACAATCTGTGAAATTTTGAGCGGATTCCGACCGTTAAATCTCGTTCTGATGAAGAAAGAAGATGTAGAAGTAAGAATTTTAGATGAAATCCAGCAAATCTCTACAGAACTCCTCCTCCTGAAGCTCTGATACCACTTGTAGGATCGTGTTTCGACCCGAACGAGTCGTTCAGAGGAGTTTTCGTTAATTACAGGTGCGGAAAACAAGTAATCAACATAGAAACAGCTAGCAAATCTCTTTAAACACCTTTCTGTATTGATTTATAACAGTTTACATCTAAATCTCGATCCGGCAGCACTTCGGTACGAGTTACAAGGTCTTCTCTCCTGTGGTTCGCTTATGTGCACCTATTTATAGGTGATGAGGTTCCCTCCAAGGTACATGTACATATAAGCGAACCTGACATATAAGCGGACCTGACATATAAGCGGACCTACATGTACACATAAGCGGACCTACCAGGTTAAACCTATATGCTATCCTATTTTCTCGTAAAACATGCCCTGATCTAACACTCTAAGACTAAGACTCGATCCAAGACGAAGTCGACAGATGTAGTGCACCAACAGTCGATGTGTCTTATTCCTGGACGAGACACGTCTCCCAATCCTTGGTGCTATTTAATATCTTTCGATGAGTCCTTTGTGAACTCATAAACATTTTGGTATGATTGTAAAACTTAAATTTGAAGACTACGTTTTTAAACAATGTTGTTATGTTTTAAACTTAGCCAATGGATGATAAACCAATGGTTTTATCATATAGCTGTTGTTATGATTGAATGCAATGATATTAAGAAAGTCACACCATAATCACGCTTTCGCAAAAGTCAGGGTGTGACATCATCACAGGATTATTCGTTTGATTTTCTTCCCCTACACATCATAAAATGAACTGTGCGGACTGTGCAAAGAATTACGTAATTATGGATGCATACATAATTATGGAATTCAGTCCATAGAAACCACAGCAAGTTTTGTCATGTGTAAGAACCTATAGGGATAAGAATAACGAAACAGGAACAATGTAATAATGGCATGATGGATACTCCGCTAGTACTTCTTATATATAAGTGTTCCTTATTATATTGCAAGCGTGGCGTTTTTTGAGTTACTAGAAGTTCTAGACATTGACCAATGTTGTTTTATCTCTTCGACTCCAATTTCGAGCACACACAACTTTCCTATAATAGTCTTCATAGGAAACATTCTTCCATTCGATGTATGAAACTCCAAAAGTTCACACTGTATTCAAATACTTCTACTACAAGTATATCACTTCGACTTTTGCATAACGCTCTTGAGATTCGGTACAATCATACACCAATATATTGGAATGAAGTTTAAATCTTTGGATCTGAACTCTTTCTGATATACAACAGACGAGTACGATTAATAAAGTTCGCTGGAAATCCAAATGTGGCCCAGAGTTTTGCTCAGGGAATAGAGAATCATATGAAAGCAAAACAAACAAATCTGTTTTCACAAGTTTCCTCTAAATTAAATTTCGGGATGAAATTTCCTAAAGTAGGGGAGACTGTGAAATTTGTGCCTTTACGACCATTATACAATTACGAATCCAATGAAATCTTGTGTTTCATTCTCGGGATCTGTATAATTACATGTGACATTTACATATATCAAATCTTGTACGATTTCGAACTCTCGAGAAGCTTTTCTGGAAGTTTTACGTAAACTATTACGCAAACGTAATCAGTTTAATGCAATGTACACTCCGGAATAGTGACATAACCTAAACATACCCTAAATATCCTTTACATAACTTAGAAATAAGTTTTGAAGTGTTCGGTATGGCAAAAACAAGTTTATTCGATCGAAGGGACTATTTAAAACAAACTACGAAAGTCTGACGATTCTCATAGCAACGTACACTCCGAAACAAGTTCATAAGCTAAACATACCCTAAATACCCTTAACATAGCTTAGAAATAAGTTTTGGAGGGTTCGATATGTGAAAATATGCTTATTTGATCACAGGGACTAAAAGCGTCAAAACTGCGAAAGTATGCAAAATCGCGCATATTCTGCATTCAGACCATATACGCACATCCAAATTTTTTTTAATCATTACAATAATGTATTCTAGTGATGAGAATGCAAAAATGTCATTCGTTGCATAATTTGGATAGATTATATAGAATTTATTTTCATATAGTTAAACATTAAAGTTTGTTCAGAATAACAGTCATTAGTTCATACCAACTTGACTTCGATTATATATAGTTTATAGAATGCTTGATATTTGTGATGGGTCAAGTGCTTAGTTTTTAGTGCGGGTCAAAACGAGGCTGGGTGATGGGTCAAATGGGTAGTTTTTTAGTGCGGGTCAAAACAGGTTAGGTGGTAGTATCGTTCAAAAAGGCTTAGGTTCGGTTGTCCTTCAAGCGTTTTTTGGTCATTCTTTAAAACTTTTTTTTATAAAAAGTTATTATGTTAATTTTATTTTACAACAATAATCCAAAGATTGAATCAATGATAAGGTTAATGCATTACAAATAAATATGATATTATAAACACATTTAAAGCTATTATAAGAAAATTTTATTTTAGGATTAAGCTAATATTTTTCACTCTATTTTTCGTTGATATTAATTTTTTATCCATGTTTTGGGTTGTTATTTGTACATGTATAGTGTTGTCGGTGCACACAAAAGTGGGTGGTAGGCCATGGAACACAAGGTTATAGAAGCATTGCGAATGGCCCTTTTTTAAGAATGTAGATCAGTTTCATCTTAACTTCCATTTACTATAGTGTAGATGGTGAATTGTTATATGAATTTCCTGTTCACCTGATAATTTTTTTTGTTGTTGCTATTATACTAGGAGGAATGCTCATCTTAGCAGTTCATGCATCATGGCGGTTGGCGGGCAATTATTCATCATTTCTTCATTGTGTTAGATCAAGTGAAAAGTGCTTTCAGCTAATTTTAATGTTTTGCATAGCCGTCAATTTCTAACAAGAGGGCATGGAAACTATTATATTATATCATTCATGTTTCCCTTCTTTTAGGACTGGATCATCATAAATAAAAATAAATATTTTTGTGTCATCTTGATAATTCATTCGAGGGAGCCAATTTTGATGCAAAGAACTCCTCTCTATAACTCGTACATTCTTGTGCAAGGAGTACACTATTTCATTTTATTTGTTTGTTCAGGACCATCTAAGTTGAGTATGTATCTAAATTAGGTGGTCACAGAGGTTGGGTAACTGGTCAAAGTGGGTTGACGTAAAACATGTAAATTTATAGGGCAGGTCAAGATCAGTAGCGTTTAACTGCCATCACTTTATTTGCAATCTTTATTAAATTTTTATTCAGAATATGAACGCTTCTATATACACTCGAAGTTAAGATGTGTTCATTTGACTTCAGTTATTTGTCTCCACTTTAGGCATGCTTTATAACAATAATCTTGAAGGAAACATGCCCGAAAAGTTAAGAACCTCAATTTTTGTGTTTACCAACTCTGTGCAAGACTCACCTGTTTGACGTAGGTCCTTTTCAAGTTTTGTGTTATCATTAATTATATGTCTTTCAAGGGGTACCAAACGCTCAGACGAGTGACGATGGTTCACACATCATGATTAGCAAGGGACTCGGTGCTGGATATAATATAAATGTTCCATGGATGATGGTCAGTGTTTGGATGCAGATTATAATGTTATTTGGAACCATATACTTGTTTGCTCGATTAGTTTTCTAAAGTTAAAATTATGTGAGTCTTGCAGCTGCTAAAGGACAGCGACTGCTAGGGCAAGTTGGATACGCCACCTTGAGCCTTGCGCCTTTAGAAACTATGACTTTTTTCTTATGAGCTTTTAACTCTTTAGAGAACGTATATGTTTTTCTTTTTTCTTTTTTCTTTTCGAAAAGCAAACATACTTATAAACACTTAATATATTTTTTTATCATTTTTGTCCATCAGTCAATGGGGACATGATTTCGTCCAGATTATAGAGTACTAGGGGTGTCTTAAGCAAAAAATTTCAGATGTTCCAGTAATGGCGGTGATTGCTACTGCGACAAAGTGAGTTCGTAAGGTATTATTGTTCATTTGTTACGCTTTTAGATGTGACAATTTAAACCCCTTTACTTAAGAGTAGATATATTTGGGTTGTGTGATTGTGTTTCTTCTCAAACTGGTCGTGAAATTAAAAAGGATAAGGGAACAAGTCAGATGCGACAAAGTCAGTTCGTAAGGTATTATTTTTTTATTTAGTGTCGTATGTAATTTCAACCAAATTTATAACTAATAATATAATATAATATAAAAGATATTATAAAATTAAATGGTAAAGCCTATGTACATTGTTCAACCGTTGTTTACATAATTTAAATTGTGCAACCCGCGAAGTTCGCGGGTGATAACCTAGTTTTTAATATGTCAGATTCTTAGAAGGATATCTGACGCGTGTGTAGCGTTATACGTTTTTATGTATATTTTTAGCCCTTTTTACACTTTAGTCAAGTTTTAAATTTATAAAACGCGATATTTTACTAACACTAAACACACATATGGGCAAGTGCACCCATCGTGAGCGTAGTATAGCGTTGGTAAGATACCGAGGTCGTCCAAGGACACAAGAGCTTTTAGTACCGGTTTATCCTCAACGTCTAATCAAATCAAAATTTTAGAAAAAGGTTTAAACATGAAAATAAAAACTAAAAATGTTGAAAATAAAAATTAAAAATAAAAACAGATAGACAAGATGTATCACTTGGATCCGACTCGTCTTTAGTGTAACCTTTGATTATTTCCACACTTTTGCACTTTTTAAGAGATTATCTTAGTTATAGTAGTAGGCCCCTCTTTTGAAGGTGACGTTACCCTCAACTCAGTAGTTTGAGTCAGCAAGGATACAATCTTAAAGGGTTGGATTATTGAAAGATAATTAATTAAGTTATTAATGCGTAATGTGCCAGGCCCCTCTTTTGAAGGTGACATTACCCTCGGCTAAGTAGTTTGAGTCAGCAGGGATACAATCCTAAGTAGCCGGGTTAATGTTTTAATAGTAGTTTACATATGAGGGGATCAAGAAATTCGAACCCCCGCCATCCAGTACCAGTGGGTATTGAAGAAGGTCCTACTTAGCTTGACCCAGGTCCTTGCAGGATCTATACACTGAACAAGGCAAGACGCTTACCAATCCATTCCCTTAACCCCCGACCAGGTAGCCAACATATCTCCATATAGACCATGGAGATATGAATGGTGTAAATCTTTTATTTTATATAGACAGTAAAATAACTCCAAGACACCACGGACAAATGATAAGGAAGTTTCACCTTCAACATAAGAAACTAGTTATTAAAGTCATTAATACATAACCAAATAAAAAGTGTGAAAAGATTAAAAATAAAAAGTATTACACTAAATGCTTGTCTTCACCAAGTGATGTAAGAGACTTAGGCAAACCTGGCCTTTGATTTTCAAGAACTCCTACTATCAACCTTGGATCCCGAGACTACTACACACACTCTATGATGGATAATGGATGATGGTGGTGGATGTGGGTTATGATGGTGGTGGTGGGTGGGTGAAGTGTGAGATAGGTGGTTTGCCAAGGGATGCCTTTGAAGTGAACCAAGCACCCCTATTTATAGCCTGCATAGAAGCCCGGACACGGCTCCGTGCCCACTGGGCACGGCCCCGTGTCCACCCATCTTCTCTTTCTTCATTAATTGCAGTTTGTCTGCATTAGTTGAACACGCCCCCGTGTCCGCTGGGCACGGCCCCGTGTGCAGAAGCGTATCTGTACTATCAAGATTTGCTTGGATTCTACGAATCTTGGCGTTGAGCACGACCCCGTGTCCGCTGGGCACGCCCCCGTGTTGGAAATAGAAGCTTCTACAACTTTGTCTTTTCTGTAGACACTTGGGCACGCCCCCGTGTTCAATGAGCACGGCGCGTGTTCAGCCTTCTGATATCTTGTTGTTTGCTTGGGAAGATGCTGTCGAGGGGTTGGGCATGCCACGTTTATTCCTTTTCTTGTATTATTGTTAGATTTAGCTGCATTTTTGCTTCTTTTGTTCATTTAAGTTGTTTTAACCCTAAAAATACAAAAGGAAGACAAAAGCACACTTTTTCCAACATTAGTACTAAAAAATGGTTTGTTTTATGCCACATTTGATGTAATTTATAAGTTGTATTTTACACACATCAAATACCCCCACACTTGGAATTGGTAGAAGAGAAGTTTTTGGGCTAGTCTTGAGTGTCGGGAATCCAAGATTTTTATTTGGTTTTATTTTTATTTTATTTACAATCCTATTCGTTATGATTTATTTAGAACATTACATAAGAGAAATTACTTATTTGGGCATAACATGCCTCTTTAAAATTCCATTTATATACAAGTTCACATACCTCACTAGAGATCACTCAACACTCGGCTGAAGATGTATTTTTGTGAAACACTCGGGTCCGGCATGGAACTTACTTCTACCATATGCTTGCCAAGCAATCAATCCTCCTCCTTTTTAACTATACACCTTTGTAAATATCAAGAGGACTTTGGGGAAGGGTTAGGCTTGGGTTAAAGGTAGGTGGTTTTGGGTTAGTGGTTAGTAGAAAAGGGTGAAAGGCGTAAAAAGCGTCGGTTTTCGTAAGACTTTTTATTTTTATGACTTTTTATTCTAATGAAGTAATTCTTCAAACAAAGTTCTTTTTGATGAACTTGTTTGTTTATATTTTTTTTACCTCAACAATTTTTTTTTTGATAAGGAATGTCACATGAAAACCGAGCTTTTTACTAAAATAAAGGGTTTAAAATGAAAAAGGGTTTTGGTGGGTAAAGGGTGTTTATTTTGTGGGTTTAGAAATGAAAAAGGTTTAGGCTCAAAGGGGTTAACTAGGGGGATTTTGGGTAGGTGGTAAAAAAAATGGTGTTGAAAGAAAAAGGGTTAGTCCTAATGCCTCCATCATTTACTTACTTGGGTTTAAGTTGGTAAGGACCGGGAATGTATCGTTATGGCAAGTTCTAGAGTCGTAAGAAACCAAGCGGCTATTCACACAAGAAACGAAAAATGAGCATTTAGTTTAAAGATGTGTATTTGTATGCTCAATAAAGGCTCAAAACTCACTTTTTGTGGCAATGGATTTTTATGTGATCAAGTATATACAATCAAATTTTAACTAGATTTGTCATGTCGTTTCATAATTTTCCTATGTTGGTTCTTTTTATCACGAGGCTATCGGTTGTAAATTTGTAAAAATATAATCTTTTTAGAACTTGTTATTCCCAAATTAAGCCAAGACAAGTAAAAAAAATAAAAAGTTTTTGAAAAAATTTGGGGTGTTTAGCGGTTCCATTAGAGTTTTGTGTAAGGCTTGTAATTAGGACTTGCAAAATTCAAGGTTTTAGCATCCCCCCCCCCCCCCCACACTTAAATTACACATTGTCCTCAATGTGTCTCAAAAATAAGTTTTTAGGTTTATTGAATGTGTAAAGGTGTGTTAAAAACAAAATTTAATGTTACTAGGCAACTGGACACGGCCCGTTTCGGATGAACACGGCCCCGTGGTCAGATTGCCAGTAACAAAGACTTACAGAAGGTGGACACGGGGGCGTGTCTGGTGAACACGACCCCGTGTTGGCACAAGTTAAACAACAATCTACAGGATTAAACAAACAGCAGGTCTGGGCGGTGGGCACGGGGGCGTATCGGCTGGGCACGACCCCGTGTGGACAAACTACAAAAGTGTAAAACAGGTTTCTGGCTTTGGTTTTGTTGTCCCGGCTTTAGTAGCACTAATGTTTAGTGCTCTAAGCCTCGTATGTACCTGTTTAACTAATAAATACCACACCAAACAATAACCAACATCCTAAATTACCAAAGTTCATCATCCACGTCACAAGTTAAAAAGAAAAAGAAATGCCGAAATTAAAAAGTGTTAAAGAAAGTAAATTGTTCAACAAATGGCACGCAGGCCATGAAATTGTTTTTTGAGATAAGGGGGTTAACCTGTGAGACCTCCAACCGTGTGATGCCACCTCCGACTCCTCCCGCTCAATCCATGTCCTCGTCTTCATCATCATCACCGCCTCTGTGGCCCGCCATATACTCCCGGATGTTCCCAATGTCATCCTGCATGTCGGTGATATTTCTCTCTATTGCTCCGACCCGGGCATATGTGTTGTTGGCCATGTTGTAGGTGTTCCTTGTGCACATAAGGTTTTCCTTCAATAAATCATGTAAGCTTTGAAAGTTAGGATGTCACACCCCCAAAATCCTCCAAGCGGTGATACTCCGCATGGTGGGGAGTATCACCGCTTGGAGGCGTGACATAGGAAAACCGCCTCCTTGAGAGGAGGATTGACCTGGATCACTCTGGTGCTGGTAGTGGTACTGAGGAGGAGGATGGATATGTGGAGCGTGTAAGACGAGTGCTTCTTGCGGGTTCCATGCATGTCCTTGAACCTTTTGGAATCTGATCGTCCCGTCATCCGCTTCATAAATCAAGTTCATGGAGCGGAAAATGACCATGTCCACTTTTCCCGACCACGGTCCCTTTTGAAAGGACCTCGGCATCCTATCAACAAGGTGTTTGAAAAGGCGGTAAATCCACCCTCCAAAGAAGATAGGAGTCGGGGGAGTAGCAAGCTGGTTCAGGTGCATGTTACGGAGTAGCAGGTATGGAACATCAAGGTTGACACGGTTGTGGATGCAATGGAGGACTAGCAGATCCCGTAACCCTAAAACACCGCTGTTGTCATGTCTCTGGCTAAGAGAGTAGCTGAGGACCCTGTGGATATAGCGGTAGAGGGGGTCCCTTAACAGTGTGCTCTTAGTTCGGCTCGGGTTATAGTTCCCTTCCCCGATTTAAGCCCAAGCAGCTTGCCGTTGATTTTCCGGAATCTCACGTAGACCCCCGGTGTTCTCTTCATCTCTAGCATCCTCTTCCGAGTACAACCCGACTAGTGCCCCAAATTGAGCGATTGAGATCCTTTACGTGGTCCCTCCACAACAGAACTCTACCCCTTCATTGTCAAACAGATCAGCTCTTGTCTTGAAGACGAATGTGCTGTAAAATTCCATGTTGTATTCATGCACGGAGTGAAGCCGAGTGCAAAGGGCAGCTCTTAGTGGGACGGTGACAATGTTGTTGAATCGGTCTAATTGGTTCACTGTCTTAAGAGTGTCCATGCACACTTGTCTGGGATTTTCTTCGGGCCTAGTCCTTAACACATCATAACGTGCTTGAGCCGCCAACTCGCTTGCATTGAACCTGGTGAATTTCTTGGCCATCTGAAAGAAAACACACTAAACAATTAGTGCGAAACAGTGAAAATTTCACAGAAAACTGAAAACAGTCGGCTGAACACGCCCACGTGTTCAGCGGACACGCCCCAAGTTAGACAAAATTTGGCTGGACACGACCCCATGCTCGCTGAGCACGGCCCCGTGTCCAGGCGTTTGTTTCCCAAAAATCACATTTTCCGACCCAGTCCCGAAAATTTGAAAATTTTTGGTCCAGTAGGGGTGGTTTTCCACGAAAATGAAACCCCAAGTGTCGTTTTCCTCAAAACAAACCGTTTACCCCTTCAATTTTATCTTTTTCGGTTCAAAAACAAGGGTTTGGGGTTTTTGTGAGAAATTGGGCAAATCTACAAACAATACAAGTTGATTTACTTCCTATAACATGTATCTATACTAATCCTAACAGATTTATGCAAAAATTTGGGGTTCGATCTGGTTCAAGTTGAAGAACCCTAGATTTTTCCCCAAATCTTGATGTTAAACTACATACAAGAACTTAATCTAACTAATTATAAGGGTAGAATCATACCTTGATGTTGTTAGAAGGAGGGGAAACGTCGAAATCTACAGAAAAATCGCCGGAACTAGAGAGTTTTGGGGAAACAGGGCGTGTGGAATGAAGAAACTGAATGAAAATGGGGGTTTTATCCCGACAGTTGCGCGGACACGGCCCCGTGCTTGCTGAGCACGGCCCCGTGGGCGGGCAATTTTTATTTTTATTTTTATTTTTATTTTTTAAGTGCTCGTGTGAGTGCCCTGTTTCCCAAAACTTGGTTCTAAAAATCTTACCGGTTCAGATGTTTTTCCGATTGTTCGTAACTTACCAGGTATGATGTTGATGCTTAAACCTTTGTTTCATTCTTCGACTGTTTGAAGCGAGATTTCTTCCTCTTCATCTTCAATAAATCCTTGATAGAGCTTCAGCCGTTGGCCATTGACTTTGAATGGAATTCCATTCCGAGATTTAATTTCTACTGCTCCGTGTGGGAAAATATGGGTGATGGAAAAAGGTCCTGACCACCTAGACTTTAATTTACTAGGAAATAATCGAAGTCGTGAATTAAACAATAGAACTTGATCTCCTACCCGAAATTCATTAGGCTTAATGTGTTTATCATGCAAATTTTTCATTCTTTCCTTATAAATTTTGGAGTTAGAATATGCATAATTCCTTAATTCGTCTAATTCATTTAATTGGAAAAATCGATTTTTACCGGTAAATTCTAAATCCAAGTTTACATTTTAATTGCCCGGTAGGCCTTGTGTGCTATTTCTCCTGGAAAATGACAGCTTTTTCCATAGACGAGCTTATATGGGGTTGTACCTATTGTTGTTTTATAAGCAGTTTGAAACGCCCATAGAGCATCGTCTAACTTATCAGCCCATTCTTATTTATTTAACCCTACGGTTTTTTCGAGTATTTGTTTTAAACCTCTATTAGTCACTTCGGCTTGTCCGTTTGTTTGAGGGTGATATGCCGTTGAGACCCGGTGATAGACCCCATACCTTGTTAAATATTTTTAAAGTTGATGGTTACAAAAATGGGTACCTCTATCACTAATTAATTCTTTTGGTGTTCCAAAACGAGAGAATAATCTTTTCAGAAATCTTACCACGACTCTTCCATCATTTGTTGGAAGTGCCTCGGCCTCGGCCTCGGCCCATTTAGACAAGTAATCTACCGCCACAAGTATATATTTGTTTCCTTTTGACGGTGGGAAGGGTCCCATAAAGTCGAGTTCCCACACATCAAAATTTTCACAAACAAGAATGCCATTTTGTGGCATTTCGTTTTTGGAAGAAATATTACCTGATCTTTGGCAAGCGTCACATGTCTTGACAAGACTTTGGGTGTCTTTGTAAATGGTTGGCCAATAAAATCCTGAATCAAATACCTTTCGTGCGGTACTTACGGCACCATGATGTCCTCCGTATGGACCTTCATGACAATGGCGGAGAATTCTCCTTGCTTCACCACCATGTACGCAACGGTGGATGAGTTGATCGGCACACATTTTTAAAAGATAAGGATCTTCCCAAAAATAATGCTTTACATCGGCAAATAATTTCTTTCTTTGATGATGTGGCCATCCTTTCGCGACTATACCGCTAGCTAGGTAGTTAGCATAGCCGGCGTACCATGGCTCTTCTCGGTATTCCACCATTTCCAGGGACACCGTTGGGAACTTTTCATTTATTTGCTCATCCCTGGTTGCCTCCAAAGCTAGGTCTTCCAAGCGCGAAAGATGATCTGCTGCGGAGTTTTCTGCTCCTCTTTTATCTTTTATTTCAATGTCAAATTCTTGAAGGAGTAGAATCCACCGAATCAATCGTGGTTTAGCATCCTGTTTCTTGAAGAGATATCGAATGGCTGCATGATCTGTATAGACTATTGTTTTAGAAAGAACAAGATAAGAACGAAATTTATCAAAAGCAAATACCACGGCTAGTAACTCTTTTTCTATTGTTGTGTAATTTTCTTGTGCATCGTTAAGTGTTTTACTAGCATAATAAATTGGGTGAAAATGCTTATCTTTTCTTTGTCCCAAGACGGCTCCAACCGCAAAGTCACTTGCATCACACATGATTTCGAAAGGTAATTTCCAATCAGGCGCTATCATGATAGGTGCATTGACTGGCATTTCTTTTAGTGCTAGAAATGCCTGATTGCAATCCTTGTCAAAGATGAAAGGGGCATCTTTTTCAAGTAATTTTGTTAGAGGCCTTGAGATTTTAGAAAAGTCCTTGATAAATCGTCTATAAAATCCGGCATGCCCTAGGAAACTTCTGATAGTTCTAACGGAGGATGGGGGTGGTAATCGAGAAATAGTGTCTATTTTTGCTCGATCAACCTCCATTCCTTCGCTTGAGATTTTGTGACCTAGTACTATTCCCTCCGTTACCATGAAATGGCATTTTTCCCAGTTAAGGGCGAGGTTAGTTTCCTCACATCGGGATAGCATTCGTTCAAGGTTATCGAGGCATTGCTCGTATGAATCTCCAAAGATAGAAAAGTCGTCCATGAAGACTTCCATTGTCTTTTCTATCATATCATGGAAGATGGCCACCATGCAACGTTGAAAGGTTGCGGGGGCATTACATAGACCAAAAGGCATGCGTCGATAAGCAAAAGTTCCATAGGGACATGTAAATGTTGTCTTTTCTTGGTCTTCGGGTGCTATCGGAATTTGAAAGGAACCTGAAAAACCATCTAAGAAACAATAAAATTTATGACCGGATAATCTTTCTAACATTTGATCAATAAAAGGTAAAGGAAAGTGATCTTTCCTTGTTGCTTCATTCAATCGACGATAATCTATACATACCCTCCATCATGTGACGGTTCTCGTTGGTATTAATTCTTTTTTCTCATTAGTTGTTACCATTATACCTCCTTTCTTTGGAACTACTTGGACGGGACTTACCCAAGGACTATCGGAAATTGGGTAAATAAGTCTGGCATCAAGTAATTTGATGACTTCGTTTTTAACCACTTCTTGGACATTTGGATTCACTCTACGTTGTGGTTGCATTACCAATTTATAGTCATCATTCATTAAAATTTTGTGCATGCACATGGAAGGACTTATGCCTTTAATATCTACAAGCTTCCAAGCGATCGCATTTTTGTGTTTTTTTCAAAAGTGTAATTAATTTTTCTTTTTCTAAACTCGTTAATTTTGACGAAATAATTACAGGTGAACCA
The DNA here is from genome assembly GCA_030545235.1 of Helianthus tuberosus. NCBI lineage: Eukaryota > Viridiplantae > Streptophyta > Magnoliopsida > Asterales > Asteraceae > Helianthus > Helianthus tuberosus. The sequence continues at coordinate 15,707 of JARYGA010018121.1, forward strand.
TCTTTGTCTAGAAAAACATATTCCAAACCCTTTGGGAGTTCTTTGAGCTCAAGAGGTGGGTCTTTAGGAGACTCCTTATTTGGTTGCTCATTTTTGTCAAGAATCACAAAGGTTTGTTCTATGGCGACCTCTTCTTCAACAAAGTGGTCAATTTCTTCTCTTGTATCGGGTGGTTCATCTTCATCTTCAATTAGGGGGGCATTATTCCTGAATGGATATTTCATTGAACGCTCAAGATCGACACTCTTTTTAAATGCCCCTAATTAAATAGATAGATTGTTGTACTTCCGATTTTTCAAAGCTTCGTGGGTTTTTACAAAAGGTCGTCCCAACACTAGAGGAGCGTCATCAAGGATGACAAAGTCGGTTGGGATTACCATTTGGTTGGTTTGGACCAAGACATCCTCAACTACCCCTATTGATTTTATTACTTTCTGATTAGATAGAAAAATGGGTATTTGAAGTGGAGAAAAATCACTAATAGTTATGTTGGTGCATTTATGTCTATCGCCTCCGTCAATCAAGTCCGTAGCAAGATTCTAAAGAAAACGTTATTATGTTGTAATATCTAGTTAGTAAAGGCAAGGTGGCATATTTGTAAATAAGGAAACATTCTTTATTGCCTTGGCCTATAAATAGAATCCTTAGGGTTAGGATTTAGAACTTTTGCCCAGAGAGAGAAAGTAGAGAGGAAAGTGCTCTAGGTGATTCACGTGACTTTGTACTTTTCAGATCTTTTATTGAATAACAGATAATATTACGTCGTGTGTGTTCGGTCATGTTCGTGTATGGATTCCACACGTTACACGAGTCGGTTCGCAATCGTTACGGAGTCAAAAACCGATCCTACAAGTGGTATCAGAGCAGGAGCTCGATTGCACGGATCAAACACACTGATTCACACGGAAAATCATCAGATTCAGATCCAATTTCATCCAGATTTGTCAAAATTTCTTCACTTTTTCATCTCCTTCACGTTTCTAACTGAAAATTGCAAAATAAAACAGGTTTTTATGGTTAAAAATCGCTGATTTTTTGATATGTTGTGCGAAATCAGTTGATCTAAAAGCCTACAAAATTTCAGAACTTAATTCTTAGCGGTTTGTGAGATATTGAAGATTTTTGGTTCGAAAAAGTTGAAAATATGCTAACTGTTGCTGTTGTTGATATTCTTGGTATTCACCGATCGGATGGCAATCCGATCGGATGACCACCCGATCCGTTGAACATTGTTTTGTTAAATTTCTAAGTGTAAAGTCTCGGATTGTCACCCGATCGGGTGACCATCCGATCCAAAGTTCCCACTCGATCGATTCACTTGGTCAACTTTGTTAACTTTGTCAGTCAACTTTGTCAGCAGTTCATATAAGTCATTAATTGCAATCGGTGAGCATGTGAAATTCATTACAGTTGTCATCAAGGAATTGATATGCATGTGAAGTATTAAAAGGATTGTCGGCCATTAATCTTGTTTGCATGTGATTGTTGACAGATCAAAGCTTCAATTTAAATCAAAGTCTATTAATAAAAGGATGTGTTTGAATCAGATTATCATGTGACACATTAAAGATTCATCGGTTCAAGTGCAATTTATTTCAGTTGAATTGAATTGTAGTTCAAGCATTGAGTGGTGACTCGATCGGATCACCATCCGATCGGCCAACATTAAGTTTTTGTCATGTAGTGCAATCTATCAAGTGGTCACTCAAACGGGCAACTCGCCCACCCGATCAGACAACAAGTTAATTGTTCGGGTCACCCACCCGACCCGTTACATTTCATTAAAAGTTTGACTTTGTTGACCCACCCGATCGGATCACAATCCGATTCAAGGGACTTTGTTTGTTCAAAGGTTTAAAGTGCAAAGAATCGAGTGGCAATCCGAACGAATTGCCACCCGATCCTAATCATTTTATTTGTTTGTGTTCTAGCTGATTGTCAAAGCATCGGATACCCGCCCGATCGAGTAGCCGCCCGATCCAAGGCACATAGTCACCCGATCGAGTAGCCGCCCGATCCAAGGCACATTGTCACTCGATCGATTAGCCACCCGATCTAAAGTCAAAGTATCAGATACCTACCCGATCTGATAGCATCCCACCCGATCGGACATCATCTCACCCGATCGGACAGCATCTCACCCGGTCAGACAGCATCTCACCCGATCGGACAACATCTCACCCGATCGGACAGCGTGTCACTCGATCGGATCACCAACCGATCCAAGAAACACTATCACTTGATCGGATCACCACTCGATCCGCTGTCATCTGATCATTGTTACTCTGTTGACTTCTGTTGACCCACTCGATCGGATACTCATCCGATCCAACAGTTTGTTTGACAATTTTTAAAACTGATCGTGTTTGTTCGTTTTAGGTGATTCGAGAAGATAACATCATAGCAGAAGAGTTTTACAATACGTTCTACAAAGCTTTCACATCAGAATCATCGGAAACTTCAACAGTCACACCGAAATCAATAACAAAAACAATCAATGATAACATAAAACATGATAACTTCTATGGAACCTATTCAAAACCACCTAAACTTGAGAATATAGAAGATTATACATGGTGGAAAGAGAGATTCCTGAACTGGACCAAGGCATATGCTCACGAGAGCTGGTTCTGCTTAGAATTTGGATACAGTCGACCGATCAATGACAACCGTGAAGAGATACATCTCAATGATCTTTCCGATGAAGATAAACAAAAATTCTCATATGAGTAGAAGATGATCGCATTGATTCAACAGTCTATTCGAGATGATATATTTTCATTGTTAAATCATGATGGTTCATCAAAATCGGTTTGGGAAGCGTTAAGGGTTAAAGCTGGGGGTGGCAAACAAATTAAAAAGAATAAAATTGCTTTACTAAAAATGGAGTTTGATTTGTTTGATAGTTTAAAGGGAGAGACAGTGAGGCAAATGATTGAACGTTTTTGTCATTTAAAAATTGAGTTAGACATATTTGGAATTGTGAAAACACGTGAGGAAGTAATTGACAAAATAATTGAAGCATTACCACAAGCTGATCGGTGGCAAACGTTTGTTTTTATTTTGAAAAATGATGTTTTATATGATACGATTACTCTTGATGTGTTAATTGAAAAGATTGAAACTCATGAGCTTGAATTGTAGAAACAGAGCAAGATGAGCAGTTCTTCACATCAACAGAATGTTGTTCTTTATTACAAAGGTAGCACACCTTTGGTGAAAGTTGGTGAATCACCAAAGACAGCATTTAGTGTTGAAAAATCAAAAGAATCACAAAAAAGCTCATCAAGCTACAATCCAGGATATCATTCATCTTCCTCAAAAGCAAATCCTGAAGAATCAGAAGAAATTCTTTGCAACATTGCTTTGAAACTGAAGAATTCTCCGGCTATGAGCATCAATGCAGCTAAACAACAAATGAGTTTTCTGGCATCTGTGTTAGAGTCATACGAAGGTCTAGTATCTGGAAAAATTGGAAACTCGGAGGTGACAAAGGAAGACTACAACCAGATCGACCCAGCAGAAATGGAACTCATTGACATACGCTGGTGTTTAGCAAGTTGCATTCGAAGAGCTCAGAGGTATATGGAGATTACTGTGAAGCAGTCAATAGGTGGTCCGTCAACAAAGCTGGGATTTGATAAATCCAAAGTGACATGCTTCAAATGTAAGCAAAAAGGTCATTTCAAAAGAGAATGCAAAAATTCTGAAGTTGACGAAACTGAGAAACCTTTCAATGATGATTATTATCGAAAGGCGATATACCACCGTAGCAAAGAAGAGCCGAAACTGATTGAAAATAATCCCAAAGAGAAGTCAAGAGCATGTGCAGTAATCCATGATGACGAAGGGTTTGACTGGAGCGAATTCCTTCCATAAGATGATCTTGTTGATGACCATTTCACAGCTCATGGCAGAACTATATCATTAAAGAACAAACATAATGCTTTTGTTGCTGAAATCAAGGAGAAAACATGAGAAGAAATACTGAAAGAGAAAACCGAAAGTTGCTAGTTGCAGAATTTGAGAAAATGCACGAAGAATACGAAGATGCAAAGTACTGTGGAAGATACAACAAGAAGAGAGATTGCTATGTCAACAAAAATGGTGATCCTGTCGTTCACAGAAAAGATGTGGTTTTCAATGATGTTCTTGCAGTAATTCCTCTGTCCGGCGAATACTATTCAAATGTTGCGGAAGATAAAACTTATCTGAAAAGACTGGACAAGATAATTCGTGATTTAATGACAGCAAGTCTGAAGAAGAGGGATGAAGAAAGAATGAAGAAGAATGTTGATGAGTTGGTAACTGATTTGAAGAAGGTAGCTGAGGAAGAGAAGGTAGAAGAAAAAGTTGTTGAAAAAGAAGCTGTTACTGAAGAACAGCAGGTTGAAGAAGAGATGAAGAAGAAAGTAGAAGAAGAAGAAGAAGAAGAAGAAGTGAAGATAGAAAACTTGGTTGAAGAGACTGAGAGTTTGTATGTTGGTAATGATGTTGATGCTGGTGATGAGAAAAAGAAAGATGATGATCAGACATAAATAGCAGAGAAAGCCGAGGTGCAAATCACTAAGGTAAAATCTGATTCTGAAAGCTTAAATGAAACAATTGAACAGTGCAAGAAATGCATGAAAACGTGCAGTGCTTGTACTGAAAAAGATGAAAAGTTCAGAACAAAAAATCTAGAATTTAATAAAACCGAAGAAGTTTTCAAAAATAAATGCAAAGAAATGTTAGAAAATGAAAAAGTTTTAAAAGAAAATGATGAAAAGCTCACTCAAAAATGTAATAATTTAGAAAAAGAAAATGGAATTTTGAAAGAAAAGGTTTCAAAAATGACTGGAGAGTGTTTACAAAAAGAAAATGCTTTCCAAGGAATGAAAAAGGAATACGATTCAATAAAATTGGCTTATCACATTACAAAAGAGTCATATGAAGATGTGAAGAGTCAAATGAAACTTATTCAATCTAGATTGAGATACTGTTCTGAAACAACTGATACGCTAAAGAGACAGTATTCAATAAAGCAACAAGTTGTTAATTCTTATATTGAGGATGTTGCTAAGTTGAAGCGTCAAATAGCCGATTTAGAACAGGATAACAAGAAGTTAAAAAGCTATCATGCGTTATCATATGTGTTTGAAAGAATTTTCAACATAAAACTGGGTGATGATGATTCTGAGAAAAACAAAAAGGGTATTGGTTCTGAGTATCATCAAGTTCCTCCACCGGAAAAGTTTGCATTTTATGATGATGAGAAAATCGAAAAAGCTTTCAACATGGTCGATCAATTGCCAGATAACATTGACGTAACCTATTCCAAATCTGATGATTCAAGTGATTCAGAGGTGGTAGGTAAGGTCGTTAAAAGTATTTTGAAAGAAGAGTCGGTTGAAACAGGTAAATCTGATTCACATGATGAAAATGAAGGAAGTTTTCATGATGGTTATTTGAAAAACTCAAAATCTGAGAAAAATGCGAATGATGATTCAAAAGGATTGGTTTATACCATGATTGGATCGGACAAATTATTCTCAGATCTTGAAGTCCCGATTCAGAATGTGATTTCAGAAAAGATTGATAAAGTTTTCAAAATGGTTGAAATTGAAAAATCTGAAATTCCAAAGTTTGTTGGAAAGTGTCACAAAACTTTTTATAACAAACCTGGTTACAAAAAGAAAAACATGAAGACTGGGCTGGGTTATAAAAAGAAACAGTATTGGAAAAGAAACGAAACGCCAAATAATTAGACAAAAATGAATTTTGTTCATGGAACCAGTTCCGAAGAAGAGAAAGAACTCCAATTTACACGACAGTCTAATGAAGAGTTCTATGCTCAGAAAAAGCAACAACAACAGGTCAAACATGTGTCAAAGAGAACATGTTTCAAATGTGATCAAACAGGACATCTTGCTCGCAAGTGTCCAAATCTGAAACCTGTTGGTGTTGAGACTAAAAAGAAGTCTGATGATGTTGAAAACAGAAATCTGAGGATGTGAAACAAAGGTCAACCAGATTTGATTCAAAACAAACTTGGAGGTACAACATAAACAAGTTTGCTTCGAATCAAACTTGGAAATCAAACCCGAATAGGTTCGATTCAAGACATACCTGGAATTCTCACACACCCAGATTAAGAACAACACAAAGTTGGAAAACAACTCTCGATGCTACGAAACCAAATCAATTTTGGAAAACAAAAGTTGTTGAAAATCAAAGCACACAAAAGGATTCATATTTTTACAAAAGAAGTGCTTCAAAAGGACAAGGCTGGGTGGTTAAAACACAACCTAGTTCTGAGCAGAAAAATGATTCAATCAAAAAGGATGGAGTAAAAAATGAAAAGTTGTTTATTCAAAATGACGACAATTTTCCAAGACTGAATGAATCATACTGTGTTGAAATGCCTAAGGTCAAACATACCTGGGCTAACTTGTTCAAGTGATTGAATTAAGTTGAATGTGCAGGTGCTTCCGAAGAAAACTGAATGTTGTCAAAAGGAGTGTCGGAGCAGTCTGGCACGAGAGGAGGAGGCTGCTGATCCCTGCAACTGAGAAACAGGGAGTTTGATTTTTTGTACATAAATAAACCATATTTCAAAACCCTAAAAATTGAAAATTTAAAAATTTAAAAACCAAAAATATGTTTTTTTTTATTTTGTCAAAAATAAAAAATTTCAAAAATATGTTGAGCGAATACGCCGAAACCCTCAAGGCTGAACAAACATGATTAATTTCACAAGATTGAAAAACGGTTTTCAAAGTGCAAATATCAATGTGTTGTAAATCATGGGGGTAATTATTGCTTTACATGTTATATTTTCTGCAAAACAGAGCATGAGATGCAGAAAATGGATGGCGAGACAAAGCTGTCAGTATCAGGTTGTCAAAATTTTCTTTAATGGTTTTGCATTTTAGGGGGAGTAAGAATTGTTAGAAAATCCAAAAACATTAGAAATTTTGAAAAAGCCAAAACCATGATAAAATTCAAAATGAGTTTTGTGTAAAAAAAAAAGGAAATGATAGTACATCAGTTAGACAATCACAGTACGCTAAAGAAATGGAAAGTTAAAATGTGATAAACGGTCTCACTGATGATATGCTAGAAGATTTTTACACGCTTAGTAGATTGTTTTCGAGATATAAACCTAAATATCAAATACTTACTTATCTCGTGGGGAACATCTCTCGGATATATGGGCAACCCCCGAAATCTTGTTTGAGAGATTGTCTGATTCTGAGATACTAGGTCTTTATACTATTTGATATCTGGGGTATTATACCTGGTCTTCTGATATTGCGGAAGCAATGGCCTAGACCTCGTATAATACTTTATGTGCTTTTAAAGCTTACCCTCTGCATAAAAAATAAAAAATATCGAAAGATATGAATCAATAGCAGTTGAAGAAAAGATTCTCTAAATGGAACACACCTAAAGTCGAGCCTTCATCTCTTTGACTGAACGGAAGTTCATACCTGAGCTCTCAAGGTCTCGTACTAACCCAGAGAACAGATATCAAATTGGTATACTCACCTGTAAGACTGAATCTAGGGAATTTTGATACGGGAGTATATTCTGAGGTGGGACACGCGAATAAGTTAAGTCCTTAAAACACTAATCTCGTATCTTGAATCGATTGAACTTTGTGTGAAAATTTAAGTGGATCAGTATACTGACAATCTAAGTGAATCATTTAGAACTTAATGTGTTTGAAGCTCAACGGTGCTAGTGATTTGTCATAAACTGATATGATCCTCTGACGCGAACTCAAACAAAAATATTGTTTGTAAATATGTCTGTAAATATTTCTTTACTGCTTTATGTTTCAGAAAAATACAAAAAAAAATTCATTTCTGCTTTATTTTTCAACAACCGATGTCCGAGAGCTGAGTTTCAAAATCTAATATGTTGATCGTGTTTCTGAAAATAAACAAGTTCATTAATTTGAAATTTGTAGTTTTTAAATCAAAAATCAAAAACAGATTGTGAAGTCTCCAAGGTCATTAAATTGGACTTGGATGATTAACTGTGAGGGATTTGGATACTTAATTTGTAAAATTTGTTGTATAAGAGCCAGTTTTCGATTCTGACGCTGAAACTGCCGAATCTTTGAAGATTGTTGATAGGAGAAGAGAATCAAGTAATCCTGGATATATTCATATTATTATATTTTAGAGCCAGGATCTTGATTAAAAGTTTTTAAGAGCCATGTCACAATTCCTGGACATTCGAAAAAGCTTTCACTGTCGTATATTTGAAACGTTTTAGCTTAAACTGAGAAAGCCAGGTTTTTTCAATCCTGGATGATCAAAATGTTTGTAATTATAAATGTTTGAGATTTTGCAGACGAAAGTACCTGACTACGATCCCGATTGCCGAGCCTAAGGGGGAGTCTGAAGACGAGCTCAACGCAAGGGGGAGCGTGCATTCAAGGAGCCAAGTAACTATCCTGGAGGAGCTTGTATCCAGAAAGCCAGGTGTCGATCCCAAAAAAACATGGAAGCTTGACAAAAGGGGGAGCCTGAAGAGTCTACTGAAAGGGGGAGCTGAAGCTGAAGACAGATCCACGGGGATTCTGTTCGAGCAAGAGGGAGTCTATGTTGCTGAAGTCGTGATAAAGTTTCAAGAAGACTCAGAGAGAGAGAAAGACAAGACGATATGAGATTGAATGCGGCAATATCCAACGGGGAGTCTGTTGGTGCATTTATGTCTTTCGTCTCCGTCAATCAAGTCTGTAGCAAGATTCTAAAGAAAACGTTATTATATTGTAATATCTAGTTAGTAAAGGCAAGGTGGCATATTTGTAAATAAGGAAACATTCTTTATTTCCTTGGCCTATAAATAGAATCCTTAGGGTTAGGATTTAGAACTTTTGCTCATTTGGATCTTTGGAGAGCTTGTTGCTTAGAGAGATAAAGTAGAGAGAGAAAGTGCTCTAGGTGATTCACGTGACTTTGTACTTTTCAGATCTTTTATCGAATCACAGATTATATTACGTCGTGTGTGTTCGGTCACGTTCGTGTACGGATTCCGCAC